>CAEGAE010081075.1:0-132330 GCA_903067095.1 Girardinus metallicus | reverse complement strand
TGTGAGAGTGATGTCACGGAAGAGGCGGGGCATCATTTGGAGATCAGATCGCGCATGCGTTGATACGACAGTGACGTCATCTTCAAGTTACATATTAGCTTCAAGTTGGTGTAAGCCGTTTAGCTCAAGGTTAATCCGATTTATGAACGCTAATTTCGGCCAGCCGTTCTCTCCCGCTCCCTCCTCAAGCGTTCGGAGGTTCACTTAGGGCTCTACTCCGGCGTTAGAGCTGGAGTTAGCGGCCTTAGCACCGGCGTTATAGTCGGCGTTAGAGCCGGAGTTAGCAGCCTTAGCACCGTTCGCGCCGGTGCTAAGGCTGCTTACTCGGAGTTAGCGGCCTTAGCACCGGTGTTAACGCCGGTACTAAGGCTGCTCACTCCAGCTTTAACGCCGGTACTAAGGCTGCTCACTCCAGCTTTAACGCCGGAGTAGAGCCCTAAGTGAACCTCCGAACGCTTGAGGAGGGAGCGGGAGAGAACGGCTGGCCGAAATAAGTGTTCATAATTCGGATTAGCCTTGAGCTAAGGGCCGCTTACACCGTGGAGCTCTAGTGTCCAACTTGAAGCTGACGTCACTATGGTATCAACGCATGCGCGATCTGATCTCCAAATGATGCCCCGCCTCTTCCGTGACATCACTCTCACACATAAACATTGAGTCCCTTTCATACATACAAAAGGTGAGTCTATATTTTATTAGTTTATATGTGCAATCTTAGTCTTTTATGTATGCGTGTGAAAAAAAATGTATATGTGTGTGACATTTTAATAGTATGTATGTGCAATTTTAATATTTTGTGTGTATGTGTGAGTTTTTATTAGTGTGTGAAAGACAAAACATAGTTTTTGTCCTAAACAGCCCCTCATAGTCACGTCCCGTCACTAACATGAACACAAACGCTATAAATGGCTGTGCAAGGTGAGAGTTCCTCTATTAAACTGACTGAAGATGAAAACAGAAACTGAAACCTGGAGTGTAGACATGTTTTCATAATAGTCTGCTCACAAATAGATAGACTATTTGTGAGCCTGTCTCTTTATTGTTACATTGAATATAATTTCAGATTTTTGTACAACTTTTCTTCAAGTTAATAAAGTGAGCTATTATTGTTACAGGTTACTTTTCTAAACTACAGAAAAGTAACTGTTAGAGAAGCTCAAATGTGAAATATTGATATGCGATAGTAACACTGCTCTTATGCTAGATTTACAAATGTTTTATTTTATCTTTTTTTTATCCAATTACCCGATTAATCATAAGAATAATCCATAGATAACTCGATTACTAAAATATTCGTTTACAACAGCCCTACATCCCATAATATGCAAATAAATAAAAATATGCCAAGTAAAGCAACAATGCATATCAAGCAATATATCAATGTATATTTTAACAAAATACACAGGCAACAGCGCACATAATTGAACAGCCAGCAAAACTTTTCTATGTACCCCAGATAAGTTCAACCAGTACATGTTAACAATTTAACAAAACAAATGTTCAGTAAAGTCTGTATGAGAATGTAACAGAAAAGTAACTCACCCGTAACTTGTAAATAAAAAACACAGGTTGTTGTGCTCAGTGCTAGCTGTTAGCCACTCGTAGCGCCCATAGTTAGTCTTTAAAATGCCTTGCAAAGTTCTCACTGGTCTGTGTTGGTGAATCCAGGTTTAGTGTGGGGTTTGCATTATTAATTGTTTCTTTTTTATCCGGTAAAGAGCGTCTTGAAAAAGGCAATTTTGATAAGTCTGCAACTAGGTCAACCGGAGTTGAACCGGAAGGGGCTACCATTTTGGAAATACCAAGTTCACTACAGTGACGGGTAACACAGGGGAAGCTCTTTACTTACAGCTGGGCCTGTGGGACGGACCGTCATTGTAAGTCATTTTTAATTGGCTGATAATTCTGTCAGTCATACCAACTATAATCTGTTGCATGGCATTTTTGACGAAGGGGTAACTGAATTCGTACAGCAGCTTCTGAGGCTCGCCAGAGGCGTTTAAGGCAGTGTTTAAAGTAGGAACCTAAAGTGATTCATACAATACAGTGTTTGAAACTTTCATTTAATTTTAGCTCTGAATAATTCTATAATTTGTGCGTACACAAACATATAAGCACAGCTGAATTTTGCAAATCCAGTGCAGTAAGTTTATTTATGAGCTCAATTTTCCCTGTTTCATGTATTTTACTTGAACTTAGAGTCAGGATAAAACTCCCTTTGAGACATACTCAAGGATACCACATAAGTATAAACACATTAATTTATTATTTAATATTCTGCCTGCAGGCAGCTTGGAGAGCACATTCCACATGTGCTGGATATCACAAAAAAAGTATTTCTGCCAACATTGTATTTTCTTCATCTTCTGGGCAAATGGCTACTGGTTTAAAGGAGCTGAATATAAGCCACATTAAACAGATGGATATCAGTGTGAAAAGTGAAAGTCAATGTGGAAATCTGTAAAATTTTAATGTCCCTAATAGCCACTAATAGCTGTTTCATTTTAATAGACTGCCATTATAAAAAATATACTTCATAATTGAATACTAAATAACAAAACATTTTCCCCAATAAGTCTTTATTGCATAATTAAGAAGATTATTTTTTCTGTCTCGTGTGATGTTGGATATAAAAAAAACATAATTAAATTAATGTTAAGACCTTTAAAGCCTTACTCTTGCAAAACTCTTAATCTCAACCTTGTCAAATCAGTGGAGAGAAATGACACCAGTAGAACCAGATCTAGCGTGACTGGCCATCGGTCAGGACTTGATGTTGCCTTAGAAGACAGAAATGAGGGACATAGAAAGGCAGAAGCACTGCACCAGGTGTACTTTATGCTCAGGATGATTACACAGGAACAATCTTTAAATAAATACCATTGTGTGCTGACAGATGTAAGCTGCCTAAGTATTTACATAGAACTTGTTTACATGAAAAGACTAGCTACTGATGGAGTGTAAACTTCTGGAGTCCGGAAGGATACAGGTTGAGGCGACACATTTTAACCATTATTCCTCAAGTCCTGTAGCACCTTTGACATATGTGTGTCACTATTGGTCTGTCCCCTATTTTGTACAGTGTGTGTCTATCAGAACAGAGGGTGTTGAATTTACATTGTTGTACTGGGTTAAGGTTAGATGGTGAGGTTTAAAGTTCAATGTCTCCTCAAGTTGTCAGACAGTTCTTAACTGAATTGTTCAGAAAAATGTCAAGCTGCTGTCAGTTCAAGAGGTAAGCATGCATAAGTGAGTTAATTTTCATCAGTGTAGACAGGGCATCTGCATAGCATTGCATGAGAATAAGTAATATTACTAAGTCATTGTTGTGGCATTGATGTAGCACTTACATAACTTCATAGCAGAAGAGCAAGTGCAGTATATTTGGCATTTTGTTGGTGCAACACCCAGTATGTATACATGTTCAAAATTATGTGGAGCCTTGGCTGAGCTGTTGCTTACGTCCCAAACATGCATGAAAATGAAGCTAAACCACGATGTACTATAAATCAAAACAGGTATCAAATAATCTGAGAGGGGGATTATGAATGGTTGAATGGAAACTTTAAATCCAGGAGCAGGTGTAGCACCAGAAAACAGGATTCAGCTTAAATTATCTCTCACTCCAAATAGAGCAACATCTTGGTAGCCAAATACCTGAAATGAGGCTTCAAAACTGCATATGACAAATCAGTGGGTGAGTTTACAGTAGCTCAGTCCATTTATTATATAGTCTACAGTCTGGTGCACACATAATTGATGCGAGATTAGATTAGCAGAGAAAGAGCATCGGGAAACTGTGCTGCTGCAATATGTTGTTTCAATTCATGACTGTGATTGGTTACTTTAGTGTTAGGTGACTGATAACACTCAAATAAACTCTTCGTGAATAGCAATAACTTTGCACCCTTAATTGCATAAGTACCTGAGCAAAGTCTGCTCAAGTGACATTTTGAATTAATGAGATTTTGCTACCATTTTGGCAACCGGTCCACCAGAGATAATGTTTATGATTTACATCAGAGATTACTGTTATGGCTGTGCTTAATATTGAGCTGGGAGTGCTAAGGCTATGAAATTATCTGATAACTTCTTCCTTTTTAGTGACAGCCTAATACTTATATAATAGCAAGTGAAAGGTATTGATTAGCCCTTGTCAATCAGGATTTTATACACTGCTTTCATTAATAAAGGTTGACATAAGTCCCTTTCATAACATAACAGGCCGTCAGAGTAAAATGTCCTTTTAATTGAGCAAATGAAGCACAAACCTCAACACAAGCCTTCCTTCAATTTTGTGACCATTTCAGTCATAATGTGCACACAGTTGATTAGCTGGGTGACAAACTCTGATGATGACATGGTTGGAACTTACTGATAACCAAACCCTTTTCTTGTTGTTTTGGGATTTTGTGTCAGTCTGCAGTGTGGCATAGTCTTGCTTGTTTAGCTCTATTCTGAATGATTTCTTGAGTTAAGCGGGTGAAACCATCCAGCCAATTTTTTACAACCTTGTTGGAAATGGATCGACATTTTTACAACAGACTCCTTTATTTTACACATAACAGCCATGTAAGCAAAGCTTGCTTTGTTTATCTTTTCCATGCTGGAGCTCATTGCATGGCTTCATTTGATCCAAGCTTCATCTTTGTCAATCTTAGAATAAAATAAAACTTCCATTTAAAAATCCATTGCTCAAAGTAGCTCATTATAAAAAAATATGATAACAGCCACACTTATAGTCACCCATAATACTATATAGCACAGGAAACACAAAAAAGATTATTCAAAAGTTTAAAAATGTGAAAATAAAAATAAAATAAAGCATAAAACCCCATCTATTCAACTCGAGTGCTTATTGGTTTCTTTGTTGTTGGAACACATTTAACTGCATTCAACTCATCTGAATCTTTCCCTGAAGGTGTTCATTCACCCTCTTTACACAAATCACTCCAGTAATTTCCTTTTCTTTGACCCGTGCCTTGGAACACAAATCACCCAGACCACACTAAAAGTATGCTTTTTTATTTTTTGCTACGCTAATTTGAAATTTATTTTCTTTCAGTTGTTAATTCAAACACTAGTTTGGTTAAAAACAATTATTCAGTGAAAGGAGCTTTCAGGGATATAATTTTTGAAAGTCAGTCATTCATACAAAGGACAAATGGATCCTGGTTTGGTCCAGCTCAGCAGCTCCAGTGCCATTGATGGTGTCACTTTGATCACACAAACATTACTCGCTTGTGTTTTTTTTTTTTTTTGTTAATAATTATCTGCTTGAGCACTGAAAATAATGTTTACATGCTTGTGGAAAATTAACCCTAAGCACAAAGTGTACGGTTTGATTCAGCAAATCAGTGTTACTGGAAAAATATGGCAGGGGTTTTAGTTTTTAGAGCCTTTAAATTTGACTTAGTCTATGGAAAAAGACTTGAGATCTAATTTGTGGTCACCCCTCAAACTTTTCTGACTTGATTTGGAATTAGAAAATAATATTTTTGACTCTGTCTGTTAAACTAGTGCAAGAAACAGTTCTTAACTGACTCTGTAAAAAAAAAAAAAAACAAGGGAGGTGTGTTTATTTTCTATAGCCAGAGAGTCAATATTGTGTCATCATGTCAACTGAAACACCAGCACTAAACATTTCATCCCTTTGTTGTATTCAGGGAGTCAAAGTACTGTGCTGTTTAACACATTTATCAAATTATTTCACCATCCATGCAAACAGCTGCCCTAATTCCACCAGCCTATTTCATAAATGCTGTTTAAAGCAACAGCATGTGTTTGAATGTTCCTGCAGTCCTAACCGGCTGCTCTTTGATCAGCCTACACATCTAAAAAAAAAAAAAAAAAAACATTTTCATAAACAGATTTTGAAATATTTTAGTTGCAGTCAGCAGTTTTCAGCAGAGATTTATGTGGCACATTGACCCACATATACTCCCTGATGGGACAATCTTCAAGTAAACAGCAGAAATATTAAAGACAGTGAGCTCATGCCAGTGCTAATCCTAGATTTTATTACTGTTTTCTGGTTTTGCCTTAAATTGGACAGAATAAAAGCAAAAATAACTTAAAAGTTTTCAATATTGCATCTAGTTGTTTCCAACAGCACAAGCTCTTCCAGTAAAGAGAAACAGTTTAGCAGAGACCAAGCTGCTTTTTTGATGGTGCATAAAATCATAAAAAAAAATCTAGCATAATTTTATGAATTTACAACTCAGTATGTGTAAATGTGTATAAATAAAAATGTTGGAAAATTCCAATTATAATCTAGATTTCTTGATTTTTTTTAAAGCCTGAACTTAACGAGAAGTGGCACTTTCAATCTCAAGCCATAGGTTTTGGTTCAACTCATTGATTGTTTTATTGATTGTGGCTTTAGTTTGAATTACCAACTAAAACCACAGATACATCCACAGTTTTTCAAAACTCAAAAAATGTGATTTCACTTCTTTTAGCCAAATTACCCTATTTAAAGAACCTGTCTAATTACAAAAAACTAATGTTGGTGCACACCGTTTTTCTACGCCAAGGTCAAAAATTACAGAAAACTAGTAGAAAAACTAGCAGGAAAACTATGGAATTTCACCTGCAAAATTTCTACACACAATGACTTTTAACACTGGAAATAATTTGATGGAAAGCCCCCAGAATTGCAAAAAATAAAACCCTGATGTGAAGTAATGAGGGAGTTAAACTGTCACCTTGAACTGAGGTAGGAGTTGTTTTAATGTGCTGCATGCTAGCTTAGTCAATAAGCATACTTTCTAAAACGTGAAGCTGCTTTTTTAATGCATTTACCTTACAAATCTCTTCATGGTTTATCAACCATGTGCGCTGTGTCCTTGTTATTTCTTTCAACTGTACTCAAGCATAAATCAGTCAAGGTTTGAAAACCACACATGGTAATTCCCAACATTGTGCAGATTAAACCAAACCAAAAAACAATTTAATTTGCTTTAAGGTTGAATTTAAACTACTAAATGGATGGGTTCAGGGTTCATTACTCTGTGTTGTTTTATTTATTGTGTGCTCATAATGTAATCTGCTCTAAAAAAAAATGGCAAGAATTCTCCAAAGTCATTTTCTAACCCAACTCATTACCCTAATGCAACCTCATGCCTTATTACAATCACCACTAAAAACCCAAGTTTTAATTCTTAAGTAAACTCTTAAGGAAGCAAAGAAATACTCTCGCTCTGGAGGATTTTTCTAATCTATGTTTAAAGTGTTGGGCGTTGGGTGCTCCTTACTGAATACACACAGAAATACATGCACGCACATTGTACAGTCACTGCACAATGAACTTCTGCTCAAATCAGACATGTGACTTTGAAGCAATTCATCACAGCAGGTATAATTGAGAACGAGTCATACTGTAGAGGAAATAACCTGCAGGTAATGTAGCTCTACATAGCCCAATGAAACACTTAAGATTTCTTTGTCTCCATCTTTAATCTGCCTCTTGCTCCTCCCAATTTTGAGTCACTTTATGATATTTTCCCTTTGGCTCCAATTTCAGTAAACTGCCATCCTGGATTAAAGCTTTTGTGCCACGAGTTTTCTATGTGACAGAAAAGGCGTGGAACTTCTACCCCTACACCATCACAGGTGAGTATTTCTGACTGAAAGAGATAAAACACAGACACACCACAAGTTAAGGTGTGATAAAACTGTCTGTTCACAGACTGTTGCATTACATCATATTAATGGAAAGTTGAGTGGAAGGAGGACAGGTGGAATTTTCCACAGTGTGATCATTTGGAGTGCCATATCACCTGCTGGTGTTGGTCCACTGTGTTTTATCAAGATAGCATGCCTGTCACAATAATCGATAAATCAATTAATCGCATGATAAATTAAAAGAAACGCAATAATAGCCACTGGCATGATTTATCGTTTATCTCTTTTTTCTTCTCTTTCTACCAAAAACTGGATGATGAAAGTCTTCAGTTTTGTCCTTTGGTCTCACCTAACCCTTATTTTGAAGGACAATTTTGTTTACAAAGGCTTCAAAATTCATGTTATTTGTTGTTTTGTTTATTTATTTTGTATATTTAAAAAGTCTTCCAGTTCTAGTGTTAAATGTTCATTAGAATTTAAAGTTTACTGATCTTTTAGAATGTGCCCTTGAATTATTATTTTGCCATTACCATTATATAAAATAAAAATGGTCTCAAAACAACAATATTATCGTTTATCGCAATAACTTCTGGAACAATTTATCGTCCAGCAAAATTTGTTATCGTGACAGGCCTATGTCTGATTTTTAGAGCATTGTCTAGCATTGTTTTTTAGAGTTCTTAATGTTTCCCACTCCTGACAAGATTTATCAAAGTGGTGATTTCATTCTCCAGTTCAATGACTATGGTGCTAATTTTCTTTATTGTCCTGAAAACTGGCCTGGCATAAGCCCCATAATGTGGAGTCTTGTCAAAAGAAAAATTAGATCCAACAACACAAAGAAGTTAAAGGTCTTTCTTAGTACCTCAGCAGAGGTAAAGACTGATCTCTTCCATAATATGCTGCATTGATGCAGTTATTCATACAAAAGTAGCTCCAACCAATCACTGAATACCTGCACTTGACAATGCAGACATACTTTTTAGTATGCTCCCATTTCTGAATTAAAAATCCAGTTTTTTTTTTATTGATCTTATGTAATATTACAAATTTCTGAGAAGCTGAATTTGTGATTTTCATTGGATGTAAATGAAATCAATCTGTATGCATTCCTTACACTTATGTGCATTTGACTAATTAATGTTATTTCTCTCCATCTATACTTAATGTTGTCGATGTTGCAGAGTACTCAGTAAGTACTCTCACACATTATCTACCTATGAACACAGTCGAGCTGACCTCTTTTTAGAGGTCACTGGATTTTCTTGATCACCTTACTTCGCTGACTGTATGTTCTCCCATGTTTACCTCATGTAGGTATCATTCGTCCCGAGGTTCAGCATCCGCATTGAGACAAGGTTCGAAAACAACAACGGCAGTAACAACAATGTGAGTACAGGCCTAACGGGGAGAAAGCCAGAAGATGGAGTGATCATAGAAGAGGGGGAAGAGAGGGAGATAAAAGGGGAATGAGAGGAATTGCAATTTTCTCTGCAGCGCCACGAAAACGTTCATCAAATTGATGTGGCCATTACAAGGAAAACAAGCAAAGCACAAAATGCACTATTGGCAGATCTATTAACCAGACGTGCTGTGTGCTGATCATGGCTGCCATGCTGCATTTCGTCCATGGCCATTGCGCATCAACACACTTGGACAGAAATTTACAAGCAATTGCAGCTCTGCCTGGCCCCTTGTTCCTGCTCTGAGTAATTGATGAAAGTAAAAAAAAAAGAAAAAAAACAAGACCCAACCTGCTTCAATTTACTTTGGCTTATTGAGAGAAATGTTGTGATCCTTACTTTAAAGCTCTGAAAAAGCTTGAAAATAAACTCCACTTTGATTGCAGCAGCTTTATCTAACAATGATAAATGTAGTAAAATCCAACCTTTATTTATTTTTGAGTACATTTATTCAGTGGAGTGGGGAAAAAAAGCCTATTTTATTTTCTTTAAATCCTTAGTGCCACAATTATTAGCACTGCATAAAAATATGTACATAAAAATCTAAAATTACCTGGGAATTTATTTTATCATCTGTATTTTACATCTATAAGTTACATCGTCAAGGATCATTTGATGAAAAACTGATTCTTTCGTTTTGCCATGGAGGTACAAATATGCTGAAATCTGTCAAATAGACACTCTTCAAAATGGTTAAGACAAGAGAACATATATTAAAAAAAAAATGATGCTCACCAAAACATGCCCACATCTGCAGCCAAAAATAAATATATATAAAATCTTGTGTATGATCTATACTAAAAGTGCATGTAACCCTGTTACATATAAGCAGTTACTCTTTGCAGCTCCTCCAGAGATACACTGACTTCTTAGTTGCACCTTTAATTAACTTTCTCTTTGCCCAACCTGGGAGTTTAGATGTCTTGGTAGATTTGCAGTTGTGCCATTGTCTTTTCATGCTAACATCTGAAGTCGCTCTCATCTCAGCCAATCAGAACCATAAAAATTAATTGGCACTTCTGGATTGGATGCTTTGCAAACTCCAGGCAATAACATGTCAATTACATGTCAATGCACCCAGCTTTTTCTGCTTTCCAAGGTGCATTTTCCTTGAAATATTTTACATATTTTGAACGAAAAAATCCGCAAATAGGCAGATTTTCAATGAATAATTTTAAATTCCGCTCCACGAAATTTGAGCCACAAGTAGGCAAAGGTTTGTTACAGTGGTTCGTTTATTGACATAAATGAATCTTCACAAGAGGAATTAATCGAGAAGTCTCAACAAAAATTTCTGAGACAGTTAAAATAGGACATCGTTTGCAGGATTTTGCAGAGTTTTCCCCATGAATTTTAAACTTCAAGGGCACTTCTCTGTTTGCTTGTATGGTATCTTCTGACAAACTGCAATCTTCCCCTGGAGGCTTTTTTCACATTATCACGCAAAAAAAATACTAAGGTTTAAAAATAATCTATTCAGGCTAATGTGTCTTTGTGTGTGCGTATTTTTTTTACTTTATTGTTAAGTACCTGTGTCAAGTCAGCTGAGAAATGTCCGTGAGGAATGCGGAATATATACGATTAAAAACATATTGCGACGATATGGAGCAGACTGAGAGTTTTGTTACAACAACAGACTGAACGAGGACACTAAATACCTCCAGCCAGAGCAACAGCAACATTCCATGGGACTGAGCAAGACCCTTGGTTAGACACACAAGCATAACATAGTAACAGGAGCGTAGCAGACTGTTATTTCATGTTTTACTACTTGTTAGAGTTATTAAGTAAACAATCTCAGCACTGCATTTTAAGAGATGTTACACAAGGTCAGGAAACAGATCTATTTTATTTTTGCTGCTCATTCATGTTTGCACCACACTTTCTCAAGACAAACTGCATTCTGCTTTCATAACACCTCTGTTTCACTCGCTTTAATATCCAACATACAGGCTTGTGTTTTCCCATATCCCCTTCTGTGCTTTTTCTCTCTATCTGTTCTCTCATCTGTTTGCTCCAGTGTGATTTCCTCCAAGGGCCTCGGGGTGGGATATACAGTAGTGAGGGGTGTTATGGTGTGTGACCTCCGTTTTCTACACAGTTACTTATCTACTCTTATCCCCGCTCGGTGCTGAGTGAGTAATGCATGTGTTTAGGCGTGTGTATGTGTGTGTGTGTGTTTGTGCATCTGCAGTCATTACACTGTGTGACCTCCTCCCATCTGTCTGGATGTAGGTGTTTGGGGATAATCCAACCCCGGCAGGGAACGTTTGCTTCCTGGACATCCTAACTGACCCCATCCCAGACAAGCACTACAAAGAATCAGAGGTATGTGGGCAAAATTTATAAAACAAACAAACAAACAAAAAAAAAAGTTAAAGCAAATGAAATAATAGCAAGAAAACGATAATAATAAAAAAATACTAACATTGTTGAAATTACTTGCACTCACATCTTTAATGCTTATTACTCAAAGTTGGTTTTATTTTCTTTGCCCTTTTTGTCATGTTACAACAAATTTCAATGTATTTGTTGGAATCTTTCTGTGTATTTACTAAAATAATAGAAAACATAAACAGTTTTTACAGTTTTGAAGAAGTAAAAATCTAATCCAAGGGTGGTTTGCATTTGAAGTCGGTCTCCTTTATTCTGACAACCCTAAATAAAATATAATGCAACCAGCTGGCTTTGTTTAAACTTCAATGTAACAAAAAGAGATGTTCTGTGAAGGCCTGAGTTGTTTCTTAGAGAACAATAGTTAAATAGCATTATGAAAACCAAAGAATAAAGTTGTAAAGCAGAATTAGACATGTTTGTGGTCTTCGTTTTACAAAACGCAGGAATGTAAATGGATTACTAATACTTTTGCAAGATCTGCAACAAAAGGATAATTAGCTAAAATAGCTAAGCTGGATTGTTCTTTTACCTCCAGCTATGTGATTGGCTACTCACTCTGCAGACATAAGTAAAACCTTTATGCTCTAAAAGCTTTTAGGTGGACACAAATGTTATAATCCATTAAACACGAATAACAACTGTGTCTAGCTTTAGGTTTTTCTCCTGAAAAATAAAACAATAATACCCTCACATAAGTCAGCCTCGCTGCCTTCCTTCTTTCCTTCTCATCCGAGATTTCACACCTCTTTAGTGCCTGCGAGCCCTTAGCAACAAAGGTGAATTCACAGGTTTGTGTGCAAACAACCATGTAGAAAGAGCTTCCAGCACAAATGCATCCAAACACATGCAACCAAAAAAAAAAAAAAAAAAAACATGTCTACAATACACCAGCGGATTATATTAAACAAGATTGTGAGAACATAAAATCCCAACCATCGTCTGGTCGCAGGTGCATAATATGTGGTATCAGTTTTTCCTCCTCAGGGCTGTGTTGAGCAACACCCCGCTTACACCTCCTCACAGATATCAGTCATCCTCACACGTGCAGCAGCTTATAAGAAAGTCCACAGGCATCTATAGTTCCCTCTGAGAACACCGCACAGTTGCAAGGTTTCTGCAGAGTCAGCGTATAACCCCAATATCTTTTACCCTGTGCAGGATCTGAGTCTCTGGCGGTCAAATAAAACCAGCCGAGGGCCTCTGGAGAAAGGCTGGAGGGACAACCACAGCCCCATTATGTGCTCCTATAAGAGAGTGCAGTGCAGCTTCGAGGTCTATGGCTTCCAGACCAAGACGGAGGATTTCTTACATAGAGTGAGTCAGAGTTTTATTTCTGCCCACCGCCAATGCAAAGATGCCAGGTTTGAGGACAAAATGACAATCCTCATTTGGTGCTGATTGTGTTTTATTATCAGAGATTGTCTTTTGTGGCATGCTGACACAAATAAATCTTCGCCACATTAATTTCCAGACATTAGCTTAATTACAGGCACCACGAGGGCAGGCAGTCTCAAATGACCTCTGCACTGCTCCTCGTGTAATTCAGTAGAGCCAACTCTGCTGTTTCAGTTCTCCTCCACAATGAGGGAAAGCAATGAAGCATAAAGTGAAGCTCAACGTGTTTGTTTACTCACGTTCATAACCGTTTCAGGTTATATTGTTGATGTGGGCTCCAAAACAGCCCGTTTCCTCCAATTAATTAAGCAAAAAGATGCTCTGACTGTGACAATAATGTGCTGCATAACAATCTGAATACTAGTATTTCACATGTGACAAACAGGACAGCAGCAGAATTCACAGCTAAGCATTTTTTGCTCAGATGTTTCTGCTTGATGTGATTTTGTCTCTTTTGTAATTTCAGATTATTAAAGACATTCTTCTGGTCGGCCACAGGGAGGCGGTTGCGTGGGTTGACGAGTGGCACGGTTGGTCAAAAACACACTAACGTATTTAGAGTAAAAATTTCCATAGCCTCCACACATTGAAATTTGACACATTTTGTCATGTTGCCACCACAGATTTCAGAGTATGTAAAAGTATAGAAAGTTTGGCATGTATTCAAAAAAAAAATCCCTCCAACTCAAGACATTATTTTTCCTCTATTTGATATGGGTTTGTAATTTGACTGGACCATTCTTACAACTGAGTGTGCCTTGATGTAAATCATTACATTGTAACTCTACCTGTATGCTTAGTCTCAAGTCCTTTTCAGTTTCAATCAGGTTTTCTATTTATGTCACCTTCTATTGGTTCAGTCCACCCTACGATCAATTTTGACCAGCTTCCAATTACACATTGAAGAAAAACTGGGGATGAGGTTTTCAGGATGATGTACGCCAATAGTTTTACTTTATATTAATTAATAAAGTTCATTTGTGGTCTTTTGTGAGCAGAGCACCTTCTACCACATGTTTGCTGCTTAGCCACTTTGTTTTCTGACAAACTGCAAACAGGATTTTTTATTGGTGTATTTTAACTATATTTATTCTCCAAAAAAGCCAGATTTGTGGCATGCATGACCAGTAGCAGCACTCTCAATGTTCTTTAATTTTCAATCCATCAGTCATGGAGTAACAGGTCCAAGAACCAAACAAGTTCCTGTACCACACTTTAGATATTTAGTGGTAATGTTGTAAACCAATGTATCCACTTCCTTCTCTACCAGTCAGGCACCGCCTTGTGCTAAATAAAATCCTAATAAATGTATTGCAGTTTATAGTTGTACAAAATGTGTATTTTCTATGCCCCTCTATACATGTCGTTTCCCTGCAGGGCTCAGCTTGGAGGAAGTGAGGGAGTACGAGAAAACAATGCAAGAGAAGACCAACAGCAAAGTCAAATCTAACCAGAACAACTCAGGTGAGGTTGCTTCACCCGATCTGCACTCTGCTGAAATTCCCCCGAGGATTGAAGGTGAGATTGTCCAGCTGCATATGAGAGCAGTGCAAGCAAAGGCAAAGGCAAGGGGAGGTGATTGTAAGTGTAGGAGCAAATAAAAACAACAGTAACTGTGAAACATAAATTTGAGATCTGTGGAAATTATTGCCTCATTCAGCAGGAGAGGAAGAAAGAAATATAAGACAGACTGATTTTCCTTTAGTTCACATTATGTTTTTATGTAATTTTTAGTGGTCCGTTTACCAATACAAACTCCAAAATAGCATGAATTATTAGCTGTGTAACACTGACATGCCTGACGAGAGCAGGTTAGTGCCTTTGCAGTGCCCTACAAGTGTCCAGATGGTAGGAGTACATCTGTGGGAGAAAGGCGGAAAGAGCAGTTGGGAGGCATTTCACAAAACATGGAGCAGCAAGAAGGGAGTGTGTGGAGAAGAGGACAACAGAAAGACAGATGTAGCGTGTGTGTGTGTGCATGCATGCTTTTGAGTTAGGTTTAAGATAGTTCATGAAGTGATATTGCCGCTGCGTCACTCTGATAAACAGTGTAATGCAGCCACCTGCTGCACTCCCCTCATCATGAGCCCTCTCAACATAAATAACCAGCCGTTGCACCACTTAGCTGTAAATGTCAGACCTGGAGGGGGCATGTGTACGGGCATACAGGAGAAATCGGTGTGTGTACGTGCATGTGCTTATGTGTATGTGGTCACCCTGCCCCCTGCTGGTTCCTCTGGTGAACCTCAGGAGCTTGTGGGAGAAATCAAAGGGAGACGTCCCAATATGGACCGAACCATCTTGAGCCTGCTCTCTCTCTTCTTCTCTCCCCCCTCTGCGTGTGATGATGAGAGACATCAAGTTGCATACCGAGCTGCAGTCATTGCTCAACCTGAAGCAGCTCGCCGCACTGCCATGAGCCCCTACAGGCCATAAGCAGCTAACGCATTCAGTGTGCACTAAAAAATACTGTAGGTTTCATTTCATTCATCTGCTGTAATAAAAGTAAATGGATGTCATTTACTAGAGAGAATCTAATAAGAAGTTGAGTGCATGAGCTGAATACCAATAGGGGATTAAACTAATGGGAGCCGGAGTGTATGCCACAGATCTTCAGAATACTTTATTCATTAGAAACTCAAATGAGTGAACATAATATTTCCTTTTTCTTTCAATTTACTCTTTTTCTATCCGGTTTCAGTTTCCATAGTGAGTATGACGTGATATACACTCTTTTGTCAATACATCCGTCCATCTTTCTCAGGCCCACAGGATTCCTGCGATCGTCCTGCGATCTCTCGCTCCATCTCCGTGACAGACGAGCGTTCCCTGAAGAAGATGGGAGTGCCGACGGTGGATATGTCTAGCAAGTCAGCCTCCTCTGTGCTGCACTGTCCCATTCGCCTCAACTCCACCCCAGAGTGATACCTCTTTGCCTGATGACAACACAGAAAACAAAGTCTAACTTTGTGTCAATGCCAGCAGCAAAGGTTATGTGATGTTATTTGTCAAAATGCAGCAACAGCCACAAAATTTCTGCAGGTGTTGTTAAAAAAAATATTTGGGGTGCAGTTACATAGGTATGGAAAGCTAAAAGTGCTAAAGTCCAATAAATAAATCATTTTGAAAATATTTTTTATGTTATGTTCAAATTATTAATAAATCATTTGTATTCACATTTATGTTTTCAATAGTAGCTTAAAAAGGATATTATCCAGTGATTTACTTGGGATTCATTCAATGTATTTCTTCAGTGGTTTTAATTCATTTTAAATTTATTCTATGCCATTTCGCATAGTTTGCATGTTCTCCCAATGTGTCCAACCAGAAAACATGTATGTATGGTTCATTGGTTGGTTGAGGACTGGTGTCCCAATGACCATGGGCTTATTGGACTCTGGCACTTTTGAGTCTCCATATATGATATATCAATGCAGCTTTTAATCTTTAAAACTCAATTGAAAAATGTCTTGAAAGTAAACTTGATAGCAGCAAAGTTTTCTTTATTCCCACAAAAAAAATTTAAATTAATGTATCTTATCAGGTTGCCTGTTGTGATAAAGACTAGCTACTTCCTCAGGTCAAATAGTTTTTCAAGAATCAAACTCAGTGTTGGTACAACTGTCATATTAGGACAGATCTAATTCTTTTTTTGAACCAAAACTAAACTGCTGCAGGCTGCAGTCCCTGTTTGCTGTACAGATAAAAATAGTATTGATCCTCTCATGTAATTGCTTTCCAGAGAGCCTGAATAGTTGAATCATTTCTTTAATACTATCACATTATTGTATAGCAACATTTCTTACTTTAAACTTGAGAGCACTCCTTGCGCATGGTAAAACATATTTTGCACAAATGCTTTAAAAACAAAAAAATATATTTTTTCTACACAAAAAAAAAAAAAAATCTCCAAGTGCCTTTATCAGACTCCAATCATGCATGTCTGCACTTTCCATCAGCTCCTTAGCCTTAGTGGAGCACGCACACCTCCTGAAGGGATCTACAGCTGTTTCCAGAAAGCAGTCTACAGACAAATGCATAAAGAGTTTAATAGGGTAGATCTAATGAGAGCACAGTGGAGAAAGGAGGAGATGCTCAATGCAATGGATCAGCTTCTCTTCTCCCCCTTAGCCAATAGGGTCACACCAGCTGTATTGACAGAGGGCAGTGAGATGTGGTGTTGCCCCCCCTCATCGCTTTGGTGGGAGCTGCAAATGGGTCAAGCCACTGCTAAGCTACAATTATGGGTCAACAATGTAAACATTTATGATGCAATAAACTAGTTTTTTTTTTTTTAGATGGGTTATTAGGTTAGTAGAATAAGCAACAGTACGATAAAGAATTTATGCCTGTATAGAATAAATGTATAGTATGTTTCGAGTTTGATGTACTTTGTGTGAAATAGGTGGAAATGTGCTAATAAATAGCAGCATATAATCAGTTATGTGGTATTTGGATCAATAAATATTTTTTATTTCTCATAAATGACTGAATTGTGTCATATTTCCACTAATAAGTAGCAACGTCAGCCATGTTGGATCAGTATTTACACATAAAAATCATCCTGGTATTCACAAGGAGTGTTTTGTCTATTCGTACTCTCTCAAAAATTCCACATTTTGTGGTATTACATCCACCACTTTCAATGTATTTTATACAAACTTCATGAAATAGAACACAACGTAGTGGACAAGATAGGGTTTAAATATATTTCTCAGCAAAAAATTAAATAAAAATAGGCATGCATACATTTTAAACCAGATATTTACTGTGTAAATGGACATATAATATTTGTTTATCAGTGTCTTCTGTCAGACCAAACATTGAGTCGTTTAAATCAGTTAGCACGACGAAAATAATTTCTAATTTGTAAAACCTCTACCAAAAAAAACAGAAAAGACTTTGTGAGGCTGAAGTTGGTGAGAGAGTGTCATCATCTTCAGTAAAACACGTTCTATCCTGACAAGGATAGAACGTGTCCTCTAAAAATATATTTCATGCACAATTACAGTTTTTAAATGCACTAACAGATAATTACCTTAAAATTTGGAGACATGTTTTATTCTAACAAAGCTAAAATGAAATGGTTTAACCATTGTTATTTCCACTTACTATGAATAGAAAAGGCAACAAATATTTAACCGCAATCTCAAGACATCAGTCAGGAAGTTAAATCCTAGCCACTAAAGGATCTTCCAAATTGGAAAAATAACACCAATTCAAGCACAATGTAGTCAGAAGTAATGCAAACCGTTATGTGAAACTTGTGAAGGGATAACTATATTTGACCCAAGTCATACAGCTTGAAGGTGTCGTCATCTCATCAACAACTTATGGAAACAGCTTTGACAGCCTGCAAATTGCGATAAATAAAAAATAAAAAAAACTTGATATAAACAGAATTAGAGATTGGGAGGTGGGCAGGAGTGCATGTCTGTCACCACAGCGTCAATTTAAAACTCAAGACGTCTTCATGACAAAAGCCCTAATTGTTACAAAGAGACTAGAAAACTTCCTTTGATTGACAGACGTGGCAGCTCGCTTTGAACAGCATGCTAAATAGCTCTCATTATGGGGCTCATCATTGTTGCTTCTTTTATCAACACAAATCAGGAGCCAGCATGACAGATTGTTGCAAGCTTCCAAACAAAGGGTGCTACAGACAAGCATACACATAAAAACACCAAAAAACATGAGTGCATTCGCGCAGCGTCTCCTTTTACAGTAGCAGCGGGAGGTTGATATAAAGGAGCGACTGCTCACCGCAGCCAGGAGTGCTCACAAGTGGTGCAGAGGGGAGCACAACCTGCAGGCTGCACTGCATTAACATTACCTCCTTCCGCCTTACCCCTTTGTCTCTACCATTAAATTTTCTCTCTCATTATTGCCACCTCCACCAGTATCCCCCCCACTTCCATTTTACTGTCTCTCATTCCTCCTCCTTCATCATTGCACTCTCGCTCCTGAAATCTGCCTTGATCTTCTTTTCTTTCTTTCCTCTTTATCCTCATCTGCGCTCCTCATGAGCGTTTCTAAAGAAGATGTACTGTGTTCATTATATGGAAATGTTCCACGTACTACAATATCATACATTCTAACCCTGTGGAGCTCGAATCACCCAGCTAGCAGGACTTTATCCATAAAACCCCACAAATAGGTTGGTGGAGGAAAAAGTTTAAGTTCTTCAGAGCTGCATCAGTCAGCTGCTCCAGAGCAGAAACTGGAGATAAATATCATTGGCCATGTAGTGGAAAAATAGTGGGAAAGCAGCAGTTTTATTTTGGCCAGACGGCACAAGGACATATGAGGCCCTGAATTTCATTTGGGGGTTTGCGTATAAGCCCAGGGTTGGGTCATATTTTCCCCCAGTGGCCACATAAGCACTTGTCACTCCCAATACTTGAACGACTGATAATGGGGTTGGTTTAAAAAAAAAAATCTATGAATCGATTTGAATCAGTTTTATTTTAAGGGCCCAATGTCAATTGATAGAACCCTTAAATTAATCCTTTTAATAACATCTTTTCCCATATAGCCATCTTCAATTACACAAGCAGCGTAAAACGACAGCGTTCAGGAAGCGTTGAATGCACAGCTAACAAACTTCAAATGTCTGAAAATATTTTGGATTTAAAAAACAGGAAGGAAGCAATGAACTGGATAAGAGGCGAATTATATGCAAAATTTTCTACGTGGAGGTGAAATAAAGTGAAAATGCAACAAGCTGGCAGACTGGCTGGTCAGGATTGCTGACTTTTTTTAAAATCTCTGCTTTTGCCTGGAAAAAAAGGTTGAGAGAATGGATGAATTTATCAACCTTCAACAATAGGTTGAGGGTTGGTTTTTTTGGCCTATGAGGGACTCTCTTAATTACAGAAATAACTGCGTTTAACTGAAGCCAAAAGATGCAGCACAAGGTTAGTCGATTTTACAGCAGGTTAGTACATGTGCAGCATGCATCCCGTCTCAGCTCTGGTACTGGTGTGGTAGAACATGTCAAAAAATCTGTAGCAGCCTATTTTCAGGCCAAATATCTAGAAAGAAGATACAAGAGTTTTTTTTTCCCCTGTGGCATTTTGTCTTCCTACGCCAATAAAATATAAGGCAGATATGCAATAGTGTGACAGGAGTAAGAAAGGAGAAAGCAAGGGAACAAGCTATGCGACTGGATGAGAATCATTAATACGACATGTTCTAAAAACTCTTTTGCAATAATTCAATATGAAAAATCTGCCACGCAGGAGATGTGTTTATCAGCCTGTTTGTAGCCAGACAGTGAGAATAAAAGACCATGAAACACCAAAAAATTTTAACCTTTAAAAAAGATGTTTTTCTTAGGACATTCATACGTTAAAAAAAAAAAAAAGTTACCTTGTTAAATTAACAATTATCACAGTAAAATAAGTTACCAGTGGTGAGAATTTAAAAAAAGCTAAAGTAATCTGAAAATAATTAAAGTGCACCTTGAGAATAGTGAACGTAAGATAACATTCTGGTAAACACTTATAGAAAGTTTTCTATAAGTTCTTACACTGAGTTTTGTGAAATGCCTCTAAATTTATTCACTGCATGTGAATAAATTCACATGCAGTAAAACTGAGTGACAGTTCAGGTATAATTTTCGATCCTTATTTATTTTAGTAAACTTGCTGCCTGTTCTGCAAGTAAAAAGTAGCAGACCCTTTGGAAAATAAGTGACTAATCGACTAAAACATGATTAGTCGAAGAAAAAGAGCTAAATTATGAAAGACTAACCATACATGTGTTATCAAATCTGCACCTTACTCACAGGCACTCTACTGTTGTGTTCCCATCGTACTCAAACATCTACTGGCATCAGTAGGAATCTCCCATCTTAACATTAGAGACGATCAACTTGAGAGAGCGACCAAGATTTTTGCTGCTTTGATAATTACTTATTAATTTATTTACAACCAGTTGCATGTGCATAAAATGTTTTCCTCATTCAAATAGAAGCAACTTCAATTATTAATTTAACTTTAAATTATGAGTATGTGTGCATAGTCTTTAAACTATGGAGGTTTTCCTTTGTTTATGTGCAGCTGATGTATTTATTAACCTGCCTTTGGCTTCTGCTGCTTATGGAGGCACTAAGAGTCAAAGATTGTTTCTATGGGGTTGGGCCTGATTTTGGAAAAGACAACAATAAAAATGTGTGCTTGTGTGTGGACATAATTTCTAATTCCCCCTTAATGGTATTTTGCTTAACTGCACTGATGAATGAGCTTCTGTTCCAGATCAATACATGCACTCCATTCACTTGACAGACAGTAATGCAACAGCCTCATTTGTAGGATGATCTGGTGTGTGTGTGTGTTTGTGTGTTAGACTGCTCCCCATTTCCTGCTGGTGGAGTAACTTTTACTCGGCCTTTAAAATGAGAGGGACCATTAAGTCAGGAGGTTTGAAGTGTCATTAACTTGATCTCTCGGCCCAGATGCCAACATTGATTGGATAAAGGATTACAGGTTGCATACTTGCAGTGCATGTTAATCAAATTAAAGGGCAACTTAGTCAACACAAATATGTACATTTCAAGTTCCTTGAAAAAGAACTCGCACCTCCTGGGCTTCTTCATTTTAGTACATTTTGTTGCATTATGACTACAAACTTTGGAGAATTTTATTGAGATTTTCTGAAAGACACAGATAGAAAATGGTATTTTGCTTTTAAAGTTTCTTAGTTTATTTTACTACTAGCCAGCTGGAAATAGCTACCACCTAGTACAACGCACATTTTATCTGAGGTTAATGTATGTTGTACGTAGACCCCGTTTTAAATCATAAACAACACCTCACCAGGCAAACCGGGTGAGGTGATGCCTCACCAGTAGAGCCGCTGCTCCTCCACAGCGAGAGGAGCAGCGGCTCTATTCTGAGTCCCTCCTGGATGACCGAGCTTCTCACCCCGTCTCCAAGAGAGAGCCCAGACTGCCCGAGGAGAAAACTCATTTCGTCCTTTACGACCAGAAGCTTGTGGCCAGAGATGAAGGTAGAACTGTAGCTCGACCAAATTTTGAATGAAACCTGAAAGGAGAAATAAACTGCACTCAATTTTGCCACATTTCACTTTTTTGAAGTAATCCTTTTGGATCCTAAAGGTTGCTGACCTCTGAAAAAAAAAAAAAAAAATCAACGTGGATAAATACTGCTGCACGGCGCTGTACTCTCATTGTGAACTTGTCCATGAATGTGAATTCCCACAACTATGAGTCTAAACAGTGAGGCCAAGATGCTTGTGTTCCCTCATTACAGTGTCAGCGATACAGTTTTTAGTCCACTCAACCAGATAAATGACTTTAAATCCACTGTGTATTAAGCCTTACCACTGGGAACACAATTTGTAACCTCTGCCCAGTAATACATTAACTGGACTTTATCTGGGGACAGGCAGAGTGGAAAAATTCATACAGTATCAGAGAGAACTAATTGAACCCATTAACAATGTGAATGTGGATTACTGTGGGCCCGTGAACACACACACTCCCTCCCGAATAAAGTTGGAGACTGCTGCTTTCATGCGATAATGACTGTCACTGCCGACGGTTGCTGGTGCAGGGGTCTCAGCTTGGGACATGGCGAAGCTCCCCGAGTCGCTCGGCTTTCCATGCACACTCGTGTTTTCATTGCAGCAGCAGCTGATCCCAGGGCCGCAGTTCCAGGCTGTAATTAATTGCGTGCGGGTAAAGGATAAGTCAAGGATAAGTGTTAAAGCCGTTCATCGCTTTGTACACGCTTTCACGTTGCATACAAAAGGCAGTGCTTATTTTTCATATGAGAACGCGTTTGCTGGGGGGGGAGACAAAAAGGCAAACAAGAACAAACAAGAAGAAATGTAGAAACTTGGAGAAAAGGAAGAGCCTTGGGTTCCTTGTACTTTAAATACCTTAATCAGCAGGCCCATAAAGTCTCCAAATTTTAATTGCCCCGCCATGACTGTTAATTACATAACGGCAATTACAGTCAGCATGCCCATATGTCTGTAAATGGGAGGGTATGGATTAGAATAGTAAGTGAAATCCATTGGAATACAATAGATTTTATTGATCTACAAAGGTTGAATTACATTCCCCTGAAGGATGTGCAACCAAACAGCAGCATTATTTTTCTTGTGAGCTCCAGAGAACGGCATTAAATAGATGGCTGCAGGCCCTTAATATTGCTGCAGGAATAATGCCCCATCTTATTGTAAAGAAGCTTCATTAGACAACATTACTATAAAACCAAATATACGTCAGAGGCTGCGAGGACAAAGCACCACATTATCGTAAAACAAAAGATGCCTCACAGGCTGCACGAACAACACACCATTGTTCTGCGGCTCAAATGCTGTCCCTGTGACGACCAACATTATGTGGCAGAGTCAAGCCAGTTTTTAAGATCAATAGCCAGCACGCTGTATATATATTGTATTTCCCATAATTGTGGCAGTTTCTGTTCCAGGCAACACAAACACCCAATAAAAATCAAGTTTTGTTTGCTTCAGAGCAGTATCTGTTTACTGATCCTAACCCACAGCTAACTTGGCTGTTTGTTTCTCTTCAAGCCTGGAGAAACATTCAGAGTGAATGTCATCTGATAGCTTTGCATATTTAGTGTAAAATATTTCAGAAGTTGAAATGTAGCCACCTGGCAAGGACTTCCTGTTTGCTGTGTTGGCTGACTTGTGTTTCCAATAAGCATTAAATTCTCAAAGTAAACTTAGAAAAGGTTTAGACGTTGGGAAAGAAAAACATTTGTTGCTAGATGTAAATTGTTTTAAGTCCAATGCTGCCATATGAGTAATTTTGGGGATTAGTTTTGGTTTCTGCAAGTCTTACAGAAAGAAAACAATTACTTGCTCACACTACTGCAACCAAGGTTATATGTTTTTATTACCAACAGCTGAGCTAAATAAGCCAATGACATCAGTCTGGTGAGATGTGTATTAGGTTGTGTGGATCTTTTGTGAATCAGCAGCGCTCTGCTGCACTGAGTTAATGAAATGAATGAATGGATGAACAGGATTTGTGTCTTCCCCCTTTAGATACCGTCACTGATTGTAAATATGCAAATATCGTCAGTATCATCCGCTTGTGACAAGTGGACTTTACAAATTGCATCTGGAAGGAAACACCTGAGCAGCACTGCACTCGCAGGGCTGTAAAATGTGTTTCTGTTTTGGTTGAAATAAATGTAACAAATTACATGTGAAAGTTTTTGCTGCATTTGGAAAACTTTCTAACTTGAGTGGAAATGAGGCCCTGGCATGTTTCCTTTCATATTTCTTCTAACCTCTGTCTGACTCCCATGCAGGCCTTGCTGACAGGTTTCTGAAAGCTGACAGAAGTCTGGGAAATGGGCAGAAAAGTGGCAGCTGGTGACTGTCTTTCCAGTGACAGTTCAGGGTAACAGTCAGGAACTAGTCGACCTATTTGTTAGAGCAGAATCATCCTTTAATTTTCCCAAGCTCACCTGTCACTTTTATTCCTGTTAGTCAACACCTGCAGTTGCACTTTTGAAGACTCAAAGCCTTTTATTTTTTTCACATGTATTAAACTTTAGTTTCCCATAAACGGAGGCCGTTTCTACTGGGTTAAGTTAAGTGATACATCTTAGATCAGTAGAGCTAAAAAGTGCAAATAAATGGCCTTTCCATTTCTGAACTTTGTCATACTATGTCAGATTTTTACTCAACCAACAATTGGTTGAATTGGATTTTGTTTAGTTGTATTACAATAACGGGGAATGAACTTCATGTTTCTGATTTTCATTTGGAAACAAATACTGAAAACCATGCATAATTTTTCTCCGATTTAATACTTTGTGTTGGTCCATCTGTTATTAGTATTTTTGTTCCATGGATGTACATTCTGTTCTTACACTGAGTTGTTTATCTATGTTCATTGTTTGGAAGCCCAATTTCTGCAAGAACAATGCGGCTTTCAGAAACCTAAAGCTGAAAGGGCTTATGTTAATGAGCGCCGAAGTCTTAATGCCACATAAACGCCTACATGTTCTTATTTTCCTGCTGCTCACATAACATCTATTACAACTTTCCATAGCTCTAGGCCAAGCTTTGCTCCTTTTCTTCCTTTGCCTTTCTCTCCATCTCATTTCCAGCGTTGCCGCCACTCTGTTTTATTCCCAAATTAAAGTAATAAAATGGATTGTCTCTGAGGTAAATTTGCAGCAAGTGAACAGGAGGCTGTCATTACTGTGTCATGTGGAGGGGATGATGAGCAAAAATGGAAAGAGGATGAAAGCAGAAGGGCAAATCAAATAGCGGTGGCTGCCTGACATATCTTTGTTTCAGATTTCTGCAAGATCTACAGCTACTGCCTTAAGGAAAAAAGTCTACCGTTGAATACTCTTACACTGAGTCACCAAGCTCTGGTAGATTTCATGAGTTCATTTGTCACGAACTGTTGACATTTTTACTCAAGTATGCATTTTTCCTATGTGACTGTGGAACAATGGTACAATATCTTACAGCTGGGAAGAAAAGGCACCAACTCTTTCGTTCTTAGAAAAAAAAAAAGTTTGTCACAGACAAAAGAGAATATCTTCTTGTTTTACCTATATCAGTGATCAATACTGGACAGTGAAAGACAATATCTACCATCATACGTAATGGTGACATAAAACTCTCACTAATGGTACTGAAATGCTGACATTGACGCTTCATGTCATGAACTTAGTCTCTTTTTCTGGAAAAGAGTAAACCCACAGTGCAGGGAAATACTGTGGGGAAAGGTTGGGTCATTTACTCTGTTTTTGTTAAATAGATAGAAAACCAGGACATTTAAATTTCAAGAAAGTAAGGTGAGTTAATGCCATTAGTCAAAGTCCTTTACAGGTAAATAAAGAGCCAGAGATCAGACATTAAAATCACAAAATATACCCAAAAAACAAGAACACAAAGTATCATTATAAAGCAAAGACACATCTAGATTTAAACACAGAGGCTTGATAAAAACAACCCGATCAAATAATTTTTGTGCCTTTATGGGTTAAGAGGTAGAAAATAGTTTCTGCACATTTTATGTTTCAGGAACTTTGTTTCAGAGCTGAGGAGAAAAAAAACTAAATGCTGCGTTCACACAGCAGGCCAATGCGACCCAAATCTGCTTTTGTTGCCCATGTACGACTCATATCCAGCTTTTTGCAAAACCCTGAGCTCACCGCAGATTTTCAATACCAATGTAACACTCAAGCAAAGGTTCAAGTGGCATTTTTAAAAGAGACGCTACGCTGCTGCTCTTTTTTATTTTTGAGCAGTACCCCTTGTGGGTTGTGAAACTACCTCACAGAACCTAACTGGCAAAATGACAGAACCCCACCACCCACGGCTGGAGCTAATGGCCATTTTATGCGCGCCGCTGTTAGCATCGGAAACATTGTCGTTTGACAAAAGCACCAGGGCACCCCCAGTATTTATACTGTCATTATCCAACAGGCCCAACAAAAATACACTAAAGACTCGGCATGAATACCGTATACACATAGTATGAACACACAGGTTCTGTTGTTACAGCTCATCACGAACATCGTCAGTTATCGCAAGCCTGCTACGCGTGGCACAGGAGGCGCTCAGGAAACAGAACGAGCTGCAGAGCAGACTCTGAACGCTGTCCCTATTCACATGTACAGGTTCGGCAAACATAACTTCAGCAAGTGGGAGCAGAATAAGAGTCCAGAATAGGGATTTCATTTCCAGCCCTCGGGGTTTGTTTTGTTTGAGATGAGTTTCTGTATCATTACAAATACCTTAAATCAATAAATGGTCACCAGGTCTTTGCATTTGATGACAATGCAGAGGATTTAATTTCACCATTTGAAACAATTTGAATGAAAAAAGGATTTATTCCTTGAAAACTTGAGTTGAACACCAGCAGTCTAAAGGAAACGGGCTCCTGTTCAGCTCTGACTACAAAATTTAGTCTTATAAGTATTGTTTTCAGAATATTTGTAAAGTTGTATATTTCTACTGTTTTTGCTTCAGTAATTATTATTGTGTGTTTGTCGATTGTAAAGTTGAATTCATGTGCTAATAAATTATTTTGTTGTTTAAGAGTAGTTGTCTGTATTTATTGTATTTAAATAATGCCTGTGTTAGAGTTATGCCCTAATTTATTATTTTAAATCTTAACCTTTTTCAGGCAGTTATTTATCAACAATAACAAACTAAATTATTTGACTATATTCTCAAAAATCGAGTATTGCCCCGACTTGGTAATTTTGATCTAAATTACAAATTTTCTAATAATTTTCCTAAGCAATTATTATAGTTATTCTTAGCCAAAACAAGACTGCTGGCTATTGCTGCACAACATAACTTTTGAAAGTTTTTTTTTTTTCCAGTGGTTACATCCACGTGTAGGTATGCCTTTAAAAATTAATGTGCCTTCAAACCCTATCCTGCAGCTTTGGCAAATGCAATTTGCACCATGGGCAACAACTTAGTGAAAATAGGGATAGTCAAGCTGTGGGCAGAGAAAGAAAAGCTGCAACAACATATGAGGGAAATGTGCAGCTGAGCTAATTACAGCCTGAATGTGGATGTGGAAAAACACATATCAAGCCTTTAATCATGCTAAAAGTGTCCTTTTGTATTTTCAGTAAAGTGTTCAAGCATTTTGGTTTCACCGCAGTAAAAGGTTTTGTCTCACCAAAGTCAGTGAGTTCTGTGAAGGCTACAGGAAATAAAACTTTTCAAATACTTTGTGTTTGTCACAGAAAGTGCAAACTTTTGCTTGAGGAAGAAGCAGAAAATCCAGGTAATATTAAAGGTCAATTGGATTCATCCCCTGGAGACGAAAAAAAGTCATGGCAATCTAGCAATTGGTTTATCCAATACCCAGTCTGCAGAAATATCTCGACAGGTGCTCTATAGACCAAAACTGTTCTGTGGACACACTGAGGGCTACAAGCCTCTCAGGAATTGCTGTACAGCTGCATACATTCAGAGGGTTTTTATTTTTTTTCAGTTAGCTTCACAATGCCAGTGGGATTTCTGACATACGTCATGTTAGGTGACATATTAGTCACTAGCAATGTGAATGCTGCTCCACAAACAGCGACAATAATGAGGCAGGGGACCCTTAGGAGCTGTCCACACAAAATAAAGCCTGGTCCTCACCGTCTTTTCATTAGTTTTCTCTTTTTTAAAAGGTTTATATGACAAACAAGTCCAATCTTTTATTTTTAAAGTTGTGTATTTTGATTGGAAACACTTCGGTCAAAGTTTTTTTTCTGCTGGAAGAATATCGACCCTGAAGGAGAAGCTAGAAATGTAGTTTCTAAAGTATACTACTTATTCATGCCAGTTTATAATTAAATTTTACATCTAATATTTGTTTGTCTTTCTCCAGGGTGAAATGCATGAAATTATGCAACCTTAGTCATTAAGAGACTCGTTGGCTGCACCAGTTTGAATTTGTTGTGAATTTTCTCAAACCTAAATAGGAGTAAATAAATAGAAAGTCAACATACACATACAGCCCAAAATTATTCATACCCCGGGCAGATTTTGGTTTAAAGTTATCTTTTAATTTTATCAACATGTTTTTGTTTGTTTTGTTTTTTTTTTTAATCAGAAGTAATTTAACATTTTTGGAGTGAATCAGCCAGAGAGTTGAATCTGAAAAACAATCTGCGGAGGGAGCTAAAGTTTAGAGAAATAGCAAGGAGGCCCTCCAGTCACAAATACCTGGCGATAAATGCATAAAATACGTAGTCAAAAACAATAGTGGAAATCAAGCAAAATCTTGTCAGCAATCATAAAAAGATTTGAAAAATGTAATGCAGAGAAAGCCTTCACCACTAATCACTGAAAATGATATAAATGATTTTTGACATGCTCTTTTTTTAACAACTTGCCTCATGGACATTGTCATTTTGGATGAATAAAAGTATAGATTTTAGATTACTAGTTGGCAGTCCCTCAGTTCATGTTTATTTTAAATATTCTTCTTTGATATGGGCTTAAAATTTAGTGGTTCCTTGGTGGTTTTTCAAAATCCAGGACAATTTTGTTTTATCCTACTGTAGCAGAGTAGACCGAGTTATTTATTATAGCAGGACAAGGATCCTCAATTCAACATTGTGGTAAATTTGCGGACAATATTAAAAGCAGAATCTGTCAGGAAGATGTGTATGAATATCCAACTAGAATTGGATTGGTACAATTCTGCACATTTAAATTGGCTATGTATATGAGCTACTATACGATTATTGGAAATTTTGTTTTTTTTTTTTTGTTACATTATTAGAAAGTCAAGTTTTTAACCACAAATGACGTACATCTAATTTTAGTATGCATACTCTTGATAAAAACATACAGAATCTTGTTAAAATCCAAAAACTATTTATTTTTAAAAGAGAAGCACACAAAATACTTATAAATAAGCTTTAGCCGTTATTCAAGAATCTTTAAAGCTTGTAGGAAATCTGCTTTTTCTCTGAATGCGATTTATTTTAACTGGCCCAGTGTGATCAAATTTATTAGCATAAGCTACACATAAAACTGAATTCGTCCCACTCACTCGCTCCCTTTGAGCATGTAGGAAAAACTGGTGGGTGTAAACGTCAAAAGTCAGTTTTATTTGTCCTTTATGAGCTACTGTAGTAACAAGGTGAAAAATGAGTGGATTTGAGTTTCAGCACAGCTATAACTAATTAAAACAGAGGCATGAAAGTTGTGCTTATGCCAGAATTTAAATTAATCTAAGTCAAAAGGAAAGTTGATGAAAATTATCTGGTAGATGAAATCAGAACACACCATACTTCTCCTACACTAACAGGTCACACTGACAAAATCTTCAGTGTAAATTTATGACTGAGTGGAAACAACTCAACTATTTTCAGTATATTTGAGGTGTTGAAGACGGAACAAGCACAAAGAAATAAGAGAATCTATATTGTGAAGATATTACTGTCCTGTTTTATCATTTTAGAGTCCTTTGCTTTCTACTTATTGTCGAGGAAATACAAAGGGACTGCCACTTACACTTTTTGATGGAAATATAATTTGCTAAAGATATTAAAATGTAATCTTTATAACCATGTGTCTTTCATTGAAAATGTTATTGAAATACGTTTAACAGCAGAGCTGTGTAACACCGACTTCCTCCTCTCATGGTGTGACATAACATCTGATTTTAATACAAATAAGTATTAAAATACTCCTGACAAATTTAAGCTGTAATATGGAAATGGAAGAAATGGCTAAAAAAAACAACACACACACACGGGGAACAAAGGAGGATAATATAAATACATATGAAATACTGAAATAAAGCTGAACACAAACCAAAGATTATTACAAATCCAGTCTTGAAGTAACAAATGGCTGGAATAGCTTTCAGCATCACTTCTGGACAGGATGTTTCTAATTTTGGGGGTGAGAAGAGTTTAATATGAAGCCTAGTAAATTCATACTGGAACCCTCTCCAGCCTCACCTGCATCGTCCAATCGCCACGTCTTCTACCGTCAGCCTATCAGCATCGGACCATGCCTCGTCTTCCCCAAACACCGATCAAGCTCCCGCTTATAAGAACCTTCATCAATGGCGGCACCAACCCACCTCCACCCCTTCTCCGCCTCTATGCTCTTGGCTCTCCAGGCCTCCATCCGTCTCCAACCTCCACCACCAGTGAACGGGTCCAGGGGGAAGACATCCCTGATCAGCATCGGAAATGCTCATCCAGGCTCACTGCATTTCACAACAATGTCTTCCGCAGGGTTCACAGGGAACACCAGGTTCTTTACTTTAACTGACTAAGCAAGTTTCCTTTTCAAAGGTTCAGGTACAAACATGACAACTTCTTTCCCACAGTAAAATCAAGAGAGATTACAGATGGATAAAATCAGAATCCGCAGATCTAGAGCTTAAAAAGCATCTGTCAGTAGCCACAAAAGTAACAACTTTCTGCTGCATGTCATAATACAAGCCGGATATGTCATTGGCACCATTTATTCATATAGCCGTAATTTAATACGGGAAAAATAAAACAGACATGCATTTCAGCCCAGCATCGAGTCAAAGCAAAAGTCATCTCATGGAGCTTTGCAGAAAGACATTTTACACCAAATACATCAAAATGTACACCAGTTTGTAAAATATATCTGTAGCAGCATTTTTTTTTCTTTTAAATGCTAAAAATAATTCATGGTGTTTGATTAGAGATATTTCTGGGATTTCTTCTAAGTTATCAGGATGAAATGAAACCAGAGTGCACCTGAGCACCTCTGTTGCTGCAGGTCGCTTCATTTTGCCGCCGTGTCTACCTGCCTTAAAGGCCTATTATAGAGACATCAGGGGAGTAACAGAGGCCGACAGAGACAAACAGGTCACCCTTACCTGGGCTCCTGGATAAACGATTCCCCCCGCTGTCTCTACCACTGCTCTACCCTGCTTATTTTCTTCGTGCTCCACCCAACATCATCAACCCTCCTCTCCCGTTTCCAACCCGTCTTCCACCACCTGACTGCTTCTTCCCACCCTCTGTCCTGTTTTCACCATCACCATCTGATTTGTGTTCCTCCCTTTCACCCAAACCACAGCATCTACATTAAAAGGCTGCATGTGAGTAAGAGGGAGGCTATGATGCAATGACCTTGCTCAATAAGGGTTGCTAAATGTGCAGTAACCACATCCTTGTTGCAACACAATAATGGCTCTGAGGCCCAGACCTCATCACACCAACACAACCCTCAGTGCACTGACTTTGCTTCTACAGGACAGCCTGCTCATTATCCACCTTAAGAATTGAGTTTATTTGTGTGACATTGAGCAGAAAGTGAAACTGCTCTTCCACTGTAGCGGCAAAGAGCTGCCACAGACTGCAGCTTTACTGATTTGTCGGGTGGACGAAGCAAGAGAAATTTGCTCACTGCCTGTTCCACTTTACCTGTCATAGAAAGGGACAAATGATGTCAGATCCTGCTGCTTCAAAGACGCACGTGTCCTTTTAAAGAAGCTCTTGAGCCGTGGCATTTAACTCTAGCACCAGACAGGTGCTGTCATGCATTCAGCTAGGTGCCACTGGCAGGTCTTAGCGTCGTTATGCATGCAGCCGCTGATGCGCACTTACATGCATTAAGCGTGGATGCATGCATAGCAGTGTGTAAGTGTGGCTCTGTGCTATAGTGGCATAAATCACAGCAGCTGAGCAGGGGGCTGCTGCTGCCTCCTCCATCTGTCTCTGTCTGCAGGGGTGAAGTATTTTACACTGATGAAAAAGTGAGTCATGCTTCAGTTGTGTGTGGATGGACAGAAGAAATAAATACCGCAGTTTTGAGGGGCCATGCGAATGTGAGCAACATATAAGTATATGCAGAGACCCGGGGGAACAGATGCGTCAAAGCTCTCTGTGCAGGTAATCAGCATCTCTGCATGGCTTCTTACTCTGTATCTATATCCTCTTTTCAGAAACAGACTTCAGCAGAGAGAAATAATTCTTCCCAAATGAGGTACCTGAATGCATCACTCACTGTAGCTTAAAATGCTGCTTTTGTTTAGTCGTAAAACACATTTTATTCATGCTTTAGACATTTTATCCTAATCGCTTTAGAAAAAAGATGCTCGTTTCTTCCACCTGCGGCGAACGTCTTAGACTCGGTACTGTTGACTAGCTACCTCCAATAATCAATGCTCTTCAGCTTCTCTAAATCAGATAAAGCCCAGCAGAATAGCTTCTGACCAAATGTATGGAGTACAGGCAGACACAGCGAAGGGGGAAAAAACCTTTTGACTTTACTGCGGCGAACAGTTTCAGGTTCCTTTATAAAGTTAGACTGGAATGAGCATGGCCTGCTGTTTACTTAAAAAAAAAAAAAAAGTCCAGTATTTTGTGCAAATAAAAGAGTATGTAAAGTAAATGTAGCCTGCACCACTCAACCTAAAACAAACAGAATTTTATAGGGGAAAATTAAAAGTTAAACAAATGTGGCTGCATTGCTTATTAATAACATTATTATAACATTATTATTCAGCTAAAAACTGAAATTCTTCTCCTGAAAATCCAAGCCAGAGCGAAGATTTGAATCCAGGCACAGAAAGAGGGCTGTGCACATGAGATGCCTGTGCAAGATGGAAAATTACTTTTACGAATAAAAATGTAAAATAGTGCTAAATCAAGACTAGTCCAACTGGTAAATCCAAACATACTGGGAGCTGCAATAAAATTTAAAAGGCTTTTCTGCAAAGTAATAATTGAAGGTTGCACAAATTTAGGCAGCGACATCATTTTAGAAACTTAGTTATTTTATCTCTTAATGATTTCTGTTTACTCTGTGATCAAAGTGGGGAAAATGTTCTGAAGTGACTTATCTTGGTTTCACTTTTTTTACTTCACAAAATCCATGTACTTTGGCAGTGTTGTGTAGATTTTTTAGATCCACTGTATTCGAGTCCTGCAGCTTCAATGACCCTGGCAGAACTGCAAATGTTGTCTTATTTCATGCAGCTAAAAACACAGGACACTCACGGACCAAGTGGGAAAAACAACAGAAGAGCTGGAGGAGGCTGTGAGTCCCATTTTATGACTGGTGTTGCGTCTCTCATCCCTCCTATAAACTGGGATTACACTGTTTGGAGGGAAGTGCACAGAGGATGTGGGAGAAACTGTTGGCTTATGTGGGTGTCCCAGTGAGGCAGAGGAGGTCACGGTTGGCTGATTAGGTTGTTGAGGTAGAGGGAGCAGGATCTCTCCTGACAGACAACCAGTCACTTGCCACATTCCAGATTTGGTTCTGGGTTTTGAGATTAGCTCAAGCATGGAAATCTCTCCTCGAAAGCGCTCTGGAGGACTTAAAAAGACAAACATAGAGGACCAACTGTGCAATGGACAGAGCTGTGCCAAATGTTTTGTTGTTGTTTTTTTTCCCCCCATAAAAAACAAAAAAACAAAACATACTTGGCAATTAACAATCCATGGCAATACTCTCAAATGACTTCTGCAGCATGGACGATTTTGTACTTCAAAGTACATCAGCTTTAATTTGTTGGTTTTCTCTTTAAAAATGTCATTTTTAAGAATTAGGATTGTAAAAAAAAAAAATCTGAATCTGATGGTATGAAATTTTAAAAAGTAGCATCTTCATGCTGAGCAGTGTAGGCAGACCTCTAGGTGAGTATTGTACATACGGGGAGCTCCCATTTGAGCACCAAGCATCTGCTCAGTGATCCAGTGGTTTCATAATCACCTGGTGACATCATAATTACTTACCATAACTATCATCTGTATAGCTATGATAACTAATCTGATGTCTTCTTATAACTTGAGCTTGTTGGAGCATGTAGATCACAGGTGTCAGACTCCAGTCCTGGAGGGCCATTGCCCTGCAACGTTTAGATGTGCCGCTGCTGCACCACACCTGAATAGAATAATTAGGTTATTAGCAAGGCTCTGGAGAACTTATCTACACAAGTAGGAGGTAATAAAGCCATTTCATTCCAGTGTTTTGTACCTGTGGAACATCTAAAACCTGCATCACAGTGGCCCTTGAGGACTGGAGTTTGACACCCCTGATGTAGATATTAAATCGAAGGAGTTCCAGGATTGGACCTTGAGGTTCCCCACATGTTATTTTTGTCTTTTCCATCTTATCACTGCTGATTAAACTAACACACTATATATATATTTGGATGGTATAATGTTCTCTTTTCTTGCATGAAATACATTATGAAAACATTTCAACAAACATTATGTGAATTAAGTGAATTAAAATTTACCTCGACAAAATCTACTTAACTGTCAAATTTTGATGACCATGGTGTTGTTTTTGTAATTATTTGCATCTGTATATCCAGCAATGAGCTTATTTAACCAGGAAAGTCTCATACAGAAAAGCGCAGCAATAGAAATGTCATTTGCTAATATTAACTGGAAAACAGACACAGTTGCGTTTTATATTTCTATACAAAAGATTGATGTGAAAAGTGTCAGAGCAATACACACCCAGTGCAGCGAGTCAAACTGGGTAATGACATGGACAACGAACAACAAATGAGGGAATTATGCAGCTGCTTTCCCTTTGAAAGGCTCTGCTTCTGTTTGGAAGGAAAAAGGAAATGTGATTTTTACACATCTGCATGAACTTAAAGTGTCGTTCGCATATGCATATTTACAGAACTTTGTAGAAAAGCTTAACCTGATTACATGCTGCACATTGTTCTGCACCAGCTCTGGTGGAATTTAACATTTACAAACAAAATGTCTTGGAGACTAAATTATTGTAATTTCCTGTCCAGAACAATATTCGTTGGCTGAAAGGTTATTTCACTCAATACTGGCTCTGCAGTGCAAAATCAGGGCTTCCTTTTACTTAACAAAGTAAGACTTTTTGAAGAGATCCAAACATCACAGGTGCATTTCTTTCAAAGACCAATTCAAACAACTGGGTCATTTTAATGTTTATTTATGTATAACTCAATTTATCCAGAAAATAAGGAAAGTCGTGACAAGGTAAGATTCAGATTCAGAAAAAGAAACCAAAAGCCAATCGAGATGTGTTTTGGGTTGAGTTCGCAACAGAACCAGATATATGGAAACGTGAAATAAGCGAAAATCTTATAGACAATCCAGGAACATTTAAACATAAAATTTGATTTCATGAAGAAAAAAAACCCAAATACACTGCAGTATTTTTTTTCATAAAAAAAATGATCGATTATAGATTAAAGTCAGAAAGACATTTGAATGTGTTGATATTTCCTCCTGATACCATGCAAGGGCTGACCTGGCAACTGAGCTTGTTGTTGGGAAGTAGTCCAGCATATTACCACGGCCATGCAAAAGTACAAGATGAAATTTTCACACATTTACATGGAGCCAAGTTGCTTTTTTCCCAGTTCTGCTGCTCACAAAGACTTCTACTGACCCATAGTTAATGTGAGAACGTGTCAGTAATCTTAACCAAATCTTTGCAAGAAAAGTAATGGCCATATTTCACAAAATGTGAAGTCATAGAGGAGGCTATTTGTATCGTCGCCTGCGATTGACAGCGTACAGAGATACTCTCCTCACATCTAAATTTAACAGCATTCTGAAGCTCAGCAGTGTGAAATCTGAATTAATTCCCTCTTACATAAAATAAAGATGCAAAAAGCCCGGCTGATTGCTGGAACAACTCGAATACATGGTGTTTTTATGTAAAACATAGAGCTTCATATGCTTTAAGGTCATTCGCATCTGCAAGTGTCCACCGCCAATACAGAGCATATGGAATAAGGATGCAGGGGGCGTCTAATCCCACAGTGTTCGACCTTGAGGAATGGGAGCTCTTATATCCTCATTAACATGGATGAAGCGTGGCTACGAGGTGAACACACCTACCAGCTCGGCTGATCCTCAGCAAACCGACAAGAGGAGACAACACATCCACATAAACACGCAGCTGCACTACGAGCGCAGCAGTCAGACATGTGCAAACCTCCAGCATCTATTTTCATTATTACAATCCCATCAGCTAGAGGCAAGGTTGGTTTGTGTTTTTTGCTGCAGCTCACAGAGGCTGAGTGTGTGAGGTGGGCTGTCAATGACACTCGGCCTCAAACAAGACTCGCTGCAAAAGCGTACAGGAAGGCCCCAGCGGGGAGCAGGAGCGCAGAGCGGCGGCGTCTAGTTCACATCAAGCTCAGCTGTGTCCTCTGCAGGTAAAAATAAACAAAAAAAAGAAAACAAACTGATAAATATCCTCCCGCTCAAATGCACCAGATGGCCTGTGGCGAGGGTTTTCTTTTATCTGATTGTGCTGTAATCTTCCTTCAACGAGACTAAATGTTACAATAAGATGAATCTACGTGTCACGTGCAAGAACCTAAATCATTTTGTTTAAGTACTGATATTTTCTACTAACTTTTGTGAAAAGAAGTTCAGCAGTAGCATACAGGTTAATTTTAATAGAGAAATGTGAACCTACTAAAAACCTGGACAGGGTCCGTTTATAAATGAATTAGTGCAGCTCTGTGGCATGGAGGAAATCTGTCTGTGGCTTTGCTAAGACGCTAACGAGGCCTACATTGCTTTGACTTGTGACCTATGGAGACTAGGTTATGTCGATCAAGAACAATAGCAACATAAGTCAGGGTTTTCCGCAGGGTATTATAAGCCTGGTGGGCTTGCTTATTTATTTAAGTTTTTTTTTTTTTATGTTTGCATTTTTTTTAAGACTTTATAGTTGGCGTTCAGGTGTTGATCTTCTCGTCTTTCAATAACACATGATTATCAAGTGATATTTTAAAATTTCCTGTCAATTTTAAACATTTTTTAACTGAAAAACAAGACGGCTACTGGAAGAATGACTGCCCTGGAGCCCAACCACCAGGCTTAGCACGTTTTCTGGGGGAAGCCCTGATAAGTATCTGCACTTTTGACAGTGTGGGCACACACTGGTATGAAAATGAAATCAGCAAATTTCCACTAGCCACATCTTTCCTTAAAGCAGCAGTGTGTAACTTTTATTTAAAAAATAAATGTATGATTTTATATTTTTCTTAAACCTTACTTGTCGTGGCGGGTATGAGGCAGATAATCTGAAAATAATTGAGCTCCTCTGCCTTCCCCCATTGAACCTGCTGTCATCTACAGAAATACACTTCTCCGTCAAAAACAACCAATCAGAGCCAGGAGGAGGGTCTTAGCGCTGTCGATCACGCCTTTGTATGCATCGCTCACAACCTCGCCCTTTCTCTCTGCCACGAAGTCTTCAGAAACGCTTCAAGACTGATTGCAAACGGAGATCCTTCCTGCCTCCAGCATCACCATGCACAGCAGCGGCTCTTTGAGGATACTTGGATGATATGAGTTATGACATCACTTAATTTCCCTTTAGGATGCACAAAATGTTTCTGAATCAAATTTAATTATCTTTCTTTCACCTCTCCATCCCATCACCCTCACCCCTAGTTTCTACTTTAATTCTTCATCCAATCTTCTTCATTGCAGAGTAAATTGTCTTTTCCCAAGTTGGCTTGGAAAAGACAATTTACTCTCCCTTGAGTCTCCTCCTCCTCCTCCTCCTCCTAAGACTTCATCAGCAGGTCTTCCCAGATGACCACGTCCAATCCATCCATCCTCTCAACCCTTTTCTTAATAAACCTTTATACTCCAATCAGTGGGAAGTAGTCCTTGCTAGAGAAATTAATCTACTTGAGTTTTACTGAAATAAAAAAAAACCTTTTCTATTATACTCTAATTTATTAAGTTAAACCAGGAATCACAAATATCTATTAGAGAAGTTACAATCTAAACACTCTGATTTAAATTAATTAAAATAATGCCTGTTATAGATCGTAGTGTTACATCTTATGTTTAGTTAGTGGAAATAACTGTTAAACATCCCCCATGATATCACTTGCCTGTGATAAATTGCTAAAACAAAAAAAAAAAAAAAAGCATCTTGTTCTGTAAATTTACACGCAGATGTGACATGTCATGACTGTCAGAACAGTAGCTGCTCCCCTGGTGGTGCTAAACGTTCGACAAACAGGACAACAATGTAAATTATAGAGGACAACCCTCAAGATGATCTAATCCACTGACAAAAGACAGGAGAACGATTTCCCGGAAACCTGCATCATAAATAGCTCGAGCATTGAAGCATTTGTTGCATAAATTTTCATGAACAGCTGGAGGAGATACCGAGGAACGAGGGGGGCTGCGTTATTTGTGAAGTGTCGCACCTTTTCAGATTTACTGTGAAACACCTCAAAAACACACCCTAACGAACATGCAGAAGATAAAACTGCCTCTAACTTGCCTGCAGTGGGAGATTTCCTTGAATTTGTTTAATCTTTTTTGATTTTTAAATAAAGAGATGAACACAACCCTGGTAAATGTCTGGAAATAAAGGATTTCTCGTTGGACCAGACTGACACTCGGATAAAGGATAATACTGTTTTTAAGAACCCAGCATTAGAAAGGTTATTTGTTTTGGATTCTATCCATTTTTTCTTTCTTTTCAGAGTTCTTCAAGAATTAGATATTAAAATAAATAAATAAAAAATACTAGGTTTTTCTTGTTTATTTAGAAAACGAAAACCTTCTGGATGAATTCCTGCTTATGAAAAGCGTCCAGTGCCGAGGTGAACCACCAATACAGGCCACAGTATCACATGTTTGTGCCAAACATCTAATTCATGTCATATATGTATTTTCTCTACCTACATATATTTATATGCAAGACAATATAAATCTTTATCTTGACTCAGAGATTTAAAAAAAAAAATAAAAAATAGCCAAGATTTCCAGATCTGTGACAGACAAGAGAAGGAAAGCTAACAAAGATGTGGATGTTCCTGAGAATGCAAAATGTCTGCACTCCAGGTGCATTTTCAAAGCTCTTTTATGTAAAAAATGTATTATGCCATCTAAAAGAGATTAAATTAAACTTTGACATGATAAAAGTGAAAAATTAAAGGATTTTAAAACTATTAACACTTATTTTTGCACCTGCTAAAAGAACATAGTAAATCAGAAATGAGGTGTGGTAAAAAAAAAAAAAAGCCTTAAAGTGGATTTGTTTTAATCAGACCTAAATTATAATTTTACAACATAACAACATAAAACTCCTGAAAACTCTGTTACAGCGTTTTATTTAAAACGCAACATTAAAAAAGGACCCACATCTGGAAACACCTTACCAAAATGATCGGGAGTCTCCCCTGCGATTGCCTTGGTGCCATACAGGGCATCCACCCTCACATAAGCACCAATATTTATAAAAATTATGTCCATGTTTTATTTGTTTTGAGGTAGTCAAATAAAATATTAGAAAGCATGCTGACTGTAGAGAATATATCAGCGATGTACCAATCCGAATCTTGTTGCCAGCGTCCAATCGGGGATTTTTCACAAAGCTTTAACCTGCCAATATCTACTGTCGTCGATTCTCATTCCTTTCAACACATTACGATATAAGAACAGTTTACCAATAAATCCTAGCCTTAATTTCTTTTCTCTATCAATAACAGAGGGTATGTCACCCTGCATGTGAGAAATATTTGACATTTAAAACAGTTTTTATTGGTGATAATTAGCACAACTGGCATTACTTAAAAAGCAGTCTCTCTACATATACGTAAATTAATATAAACCTTTATCTTAACTCAGAGATTTCTAAAAGATAGCCAACATTTCCAAGTCTGTGACAGACAAGAGAATGAAAATTAACAAAGGTTTGGACGTTTTCATCCAAAACTGAAAATTGAGTTACATAGCGATAATGATAAATCTGAAATATATTGTGCTTTATTGGCAATTCAGCCTTTTATTGTAACACATTACAAGGACATAACGTGTTACAAATTCAGCGCATAGGGCTGAGAAGCTCACAGCCTGATCTAACTCATGCTTCCCACAGTAGCTTCATCCTCACAGAGATTTGAAGAGTGTGGATTCCTCGTCTTGCTGTGCGACTGCCGTCAGCGTCAGAATATTTGCAGAGGTATTCATAATATGAACACACTTCACACTGACCTGCTATCAAAATGACATGATTCATTGTCTCTTTAAATCGAAGACTGTCCAGTTGTAGCTTAGCAACTGTAAAGAACGCACAGCAGGTCTGTGAAGCTTTCGTTTCCTCCACATGCTATTACAGTGAGTGATGGATTTAATAGGAGCATTAATGGATTCCCCCCCCCCTAGCAGATTTACAACATCAAATAAAGAAAACCAATGTTTCATTTTCTGCAATGTAAGCTGCAGAACTCTGTTCGTCTCTCTAGTCATGTTTGGGCACTGTCTGTTTAGCCAAAGCGCAGGTTTAATGAAGCTTTCATTAGATATTCAGGTGTTGATATCGCAGCCAGAAGCATCACACAGTTTGTAAAGTAAAACTAAGCCTAAACATTCAGCGTTAAGTCGGCAAAGCTTTCATCCCACAGGGCTCAGCTAAGAAGTTTCCGCTGCTGTTGCTGAGGTTTCCGCTCTTGTGGCAAGGGTTAGTTTAAGCTTCGGTACATCAAAACATGTCTACCCACCTGAGTTGTGACTACACAGAGCCTAATAAGGCCACATCGGGTTAGCCTTGAAAATGAGGCTCTTTTTTTTTTTTCCTGCCTCTGTTTTCAAACAGGAAAAAAAAAGAGACACATTATCTGCGGTACAGAGAGACTGCTCAGTTGAGTCTTGTTTTGGTGCTAATTAGTCCAATTAGCCTTCCCCATCTCACACAGTTCTACACAAAGACAAGCAGCGGCTCCGCTCAGCTTAACCAGCCATGCAGTTTGATGTGTGGTGATGCTGTAGAGCTGCAGAAGCCTCCAGTTACAGACACAGGCTACTTTCAACACTTCCAGGGCATCCTTCCTTCAGAGGATGAAGCTGCATTCTGCCTTGTTTTCTGAATTATTCCCTGTGAGTCCCTGTAGCAAAGCTGTGGCACAGAAATGGGGGATTCTGTGCCACAAAGAGCAACATGGACGCAAAATTCCCTCAGTTCGAGTTTTATGGCAGACAAACCTTAAGAACATCACAGTCCCTATTTGTTCTCTGGAGATTAAAGTATTTCAGTAGTAGGTGTGAATGAAACAGATGCAACCAAACGGAAAAGAAAAGCTAAATAAGTTTTGAAGGTAAAGATCATTTATACCTCAACAACACGACAATTTCAAACTGTGCTTCAGTCTTCCTTTAAATGCTAAAACATTGGTACCTGACTCTGGTTTCAATGCGGAGCCTGCCTTTTAATCATAGAGCAATGAGACAACATTTGAATTTTTCAAGTATTTCCACCTCAGGGCAGAGTGGCAGTAATAATTCATCAGCTTTTACAGTGCCAAAAACATTTCTGCAGCAGTTCCACTGAATCCCTGTTTTGTATTCCAGGAGGACGTGGTTCATTCTGAAGTTTTTATTTTCTTTCTGTAGTTTTGCAGAAGCTCACCGAGATAAAACAAGACATAAAAAACCGTTTCTGTAGCGGCCATCTGTGTGCAAGCTGTTTCAATGACCGTGTTGATCAAATCCAAGAATCTCTGGCTATTTGTTTCTCTCTTATGTGTTGTTGTGTGTTTGCTCTATGCTGTGATAACCTGAAGTCATCTTTCTTTTTATAAAGAATGCGTAGCTAGCAAAAAAACATAGAAAAAGAACATTCTTTGTGTTAAGCACAAAGTCCTGTGAAAATATTAGGCCACTAAATAAAAGCATATTTTTCTAATAACATAGTTAAATATATAGATATGTGAAAAATAAGATATCTAATCCTGATAACATTCTATAAGATGCAAAAAGCAGAATGCAAAAACCACAAAATGTCGTCATGGGACTTTCGGACGATTCTTGTTGCTGCTGACATGAAATTGCATGTCTGAGCAAACTGAAAAAGACTGCAAGTCTAACTTTTATGAAAATGTGCAAGATGGAAAAGTTTGGACTCTGACATGAAATTGAAATGTTGTCACAGAGAACGTAGACAAACACCAGGACTTCAGGAACAACGTTCCTTGGACCAAAGAGTCTAAAATGTTATTATTTGGACACTAAACAGGCCATATGGAAAAGAAAGAAATGAAATATCACATCACTCTACAGCCAAAACAAAAGGCAGTGTTGGGTCAAGTTTTTCTAACCATTCTGTAAGCATCATGAAATTTGAATATACTCAGCAAGTATTTTATAAACGTAATGGGATTATAAATGTGGTCAAATAACCAATACTGGAGCGACTTTGAATGTTACCTGGATTTTTTCTCTTTTGTTCTAGTGTTGCAGCTAGAAAAAATAAACGAATTTGAACATCTACATTTCATAGTAGCATTTGTGCAAATGGATACATACAAGTCTGCAGGTTTGTGTAGGGAGTAAATGTTTTTACAGCAATTTGTTCAATACACTATTGTCTAACTAACAGAATCAAAGTTCTGATTATTGTTTAAGAAACTTTTGAAAACATCCTTACCGTTAATAGTAGTCGGAGTAAATCCATTAAGTACTGGATATTAGCCAGCCACACTCGTTGACGCTTGATGCTCAGTAGCAAAGAAAGTTTGGTAACCTTCACGGGTTACCAAACCCGCTGCTTCGCTGTTTTATCGTATTTGTTTAAATCCAACAATATCCTACCATGGCGATCCTCTTTTGTGCGATCAATGACGCGGAAAGCAGCTTCCCTACTATCAAAATGGCGACAGCGAACCCGGATGTTTCACTTTAGAATAGCGTGACTTCGTGTGCGAAGTCGTGTGACTTGCGTCGAGGCAAGCAGAGAAAGACAGTTTCGAGTGGTGACTGTTTAATGACTGGAGCTGCTAAGGTGTGGTAATGTTAAGTTGTAGTAATCGGAGTGTGCACCAGGGGGCACTGTAGTAATTTTACGATCGTGGGACTGAGCCAAGCCTTGTAAGTTCGTGACGTAATTAAAGATCGTCTTCAAGTACAGTTGTGTATATTAAAGAACCCACGATAAGATAGAACACAACAATAAACATGCAGCAAAACTAATCAGATGAAAACTTTAATCAGAAGCGACTAATTATCCAGCCAAGTCAGCGTCTGTCATATATTAGACATCATTTTTTTACAGGCTTTTAAAAATAATTATTTTTATCAAATCCCGAATTTGGAAATGCATACATTTATATATTATTCAGCTGTGATTATAATGAAACAATTTTCTTTGGAATAAATGATGAAAACAATACTATGGAGAAAGCTTTTTTGTTAGAGTAAATAGTTTTATCTGCACAATTTAGTTTTAAAAACTTTTTTTATAGCAGAATAAGGCAAATCAGTTTAGATCACCCCTAAGTGATCTAAATATAGGGATTTATTTTTATAAATTGTGATTTTTAATGAATAATTTTCCCGTTTTTGTCAAAATGTAATAGGAAAATGTTGTATTCTTTATAATTTGTTAAAGATTCTACCACGAATGTTAAATTAGGACCAGAATCAGTCTAAAAAAACAAATTAATATTTACTTTATTGACAGAATAGTATATTTATTTAAGGTTTTATTGGCCTTTATTTGATAGTAAATTGGCAGGAAAGTGGGTAATAAGAGAAAGGGGAAGACATGTAGCAAAGGTCGCCAGAGCGGGAATCAAACCTGCGACAGCCACATGGAGGACTAAGGCCTCCTTATGTGGGTTGTGCTTAACCCCTTCACCACCCTGACAGAATAGTATTTTAATGATTTAAGATCAAGCCACAACAGTGACGTGAAAAGGTGAACTAATAGCAAAGTATTGTTACGTTTAATATGACCTCTGAAAGTGATCGCAGAATCATCTTCTTCAAGAGGTTCAATCACTCCCACAGGGATACGGGGAGCAACATGTGTGTTAACGGAGGCTATACTTCACTTAGATGAGGTCTGCTTGCACGTTGGTGTGTGTGAGGCACGAGAGGGCACTGAGGAATCAATAATGTTATTTCCACAGGTGCTTTTAGAGATCTCTCATGTCCCACCTGCACCAGACTGGAAGCATTACCTCTTCAATGACTTATAAAGGAAGTCTGTTAAATAGAGGCCAGATATTTACATACACTACCTTTTTTATCTTGCTGTCTGGCATCAAAATATTTACTTCTAAATTCAAGTAGGTGAACCATGAACTTTATATATCTGTATATGGAAAAGATTAAGAGCCACTGCAGTGAAAACCTCCTGGTTATTGCACCAAATATTGGTTTCTGAACTCTTCCTGAGTTAAAACATTACTTTTGTTGTTCCTAAATTAATACCAACTTGTTTTCTTCGCATTATTTGAGGTCTGAAAGCATTGCATCTTCTTCATTATTTTGACCATTTCTCATTTTCTGCAAATAAATACTAAATTTTTGCTTGGCATTTTGGAGACATGTTGTCAGTAGTTCATAGAATAAAAGAACAATGTTCATTTTATTCAATTATATACATATAAGAAGTAAAATCAGAAAACTGTTAAGTTTAAGTGGTTTCTTAATTTTTTCCAGAGCTATATGTGTCTGAATGTTTTTTTTACCATAATTTTACTCAACAATTGTAGACAATATCCCATTAAATTCATAAATTGAATGAGAGCATAATTAATACGATGTAGGTGCTCATATGAACCACAGCAGACTGTTTTTAGAGTGCCTAGAAGGACGTTTTTATTAATGACTCATGCTCCAATGTCTCAAATCAGTTCAACATTAGTGGAAACAGAGGAGAATAATTGAAAACTAATTGTGGCGCAAAGTAGATTTTTATTGGTGAACGGTAAATTCAATTAAAGCTAGAAACGTGATTAACTGAAGAAAAATCATCCCCTTCACCATCTCCTGCCTCCAAACTTTCAGATACTGAAGTTGGTAAAATGATCAGTTTTTAGTCAATAAATAGGCCGTATTGGCTTCATATTTTATGGGCTGCATGATTTTTGGTGTGTGCTAGTAATGTTGTATCCGTCACATACTGTCATTTCAAAAATAAAAAGTTCTGGACCAACGTAATGGATAAAACATCTTAAAGTATAGATGCCTAATCAAGTTTTCTCAACAGACTTAATCAAATTTACGGTCATTTTCTTGGATGGTTGTGGGAGGAAGCCGGAGTACCCAGAGAGAACGCACCCATACAGGGAGATCATGTTGAAAGATCCCAGACCGGGATTCAAACCCAGGACCTTCTTGCTGCAAGGCAACGGTGCTACCAACTGTGTCAGCGTTCAGACCTGAACACTTTATTTGAATACCTGGAAATAGGTTGTAGTACGTTTTGCCATGACTGTAGAGCTATGAATCATTAAAATGGCATAATGGAGTCCCAGTGTAGAGAGAAGAAGAGCATGAAGGTCTCCTTTAAACACTTGTAAAAGCCCGGGGAGACCTAAAACAAGCTGTCTTTGGGTTGTACAGCAAGCTAAAACTGCATGTTGATAAGTATAACAATATCCTATCTGTCTAGAGACAAGGCACAAGGAGAAGATGAGACAATCTACCCTCTTTGACTTTTACACCCAGGGGTGAGTGTGTGTTTTCGGCAGAGTAATACTCTAAAACTGTGACCTGGGTCTAATCAGAAATTTTCTGTTGTAGGCCTTCTGGCCGTTCCACATGACTTCCCTTCTGTTCTCTCTGGTAAAATAACTCCTTCCTGCACGATTTCATGGGGATTAAAGGGTGTTCTTCTTATGTAAAGCAGGTAGCTCCATCTGCGGAGTGATATGCTATGTGTGGATTCTTGCTCTCCCTCTTCTCCGTCTTGCTCTCTTCTTCTTTTTTTTTATCTCCTGGGTCGAGGTTGGGTAAGCTTTGATCACTGGCAGAGGGTTGCTGTGGTTCGATTTTCTGTGGCTCTCCTCCGAGAGGCTTTTGCTCTGCAATTAAAAATTATGTGAGAGACGGTAGGGATGATCATTTTTCTGGAGCGTCTGTGGTTTCGCGCGTCAGGCAGCAGCAAATGGTGACCATGCGAGCGTGCAGTCTGAGCTCGAAAAAGAAAAAACATTTAGCAAATCAGCATCACAACCTGCCATCATCTGCTTCTTAAGGCAACATTTGGTTTCAAACAGGCAGCAGAAGATTAACATTTGCACATAATTAAAATGGATTTGGTTATATATAACAAATGATCTGAAAGTAACCATTCTTTAGTTCAAGCCAAAAAAGGTTTTTAATTATCTGGGGAATACACTCACTCTGCAAGAGGCCATGAAGGTTTAGCTTATTAAAATATTGGTTGTTTGCTCTGGACAGATGGTGGAAGAAATGTTTTTAATTATGTTTACAGAAAACAAAAATGGAAAAGTGAACCTGGTGAACAACTTAAAAGCAGCAGTAAGTAAAACATTTGTCATGTGATTTACAGATTTATTTGTGGCATTTCTGAGTTGAGACGTCTATAATTTCTTGGCACGGTCAAAATCATCTGTGAGTTACGTGAGCGACGCTCTGCATTCATGGAGAACTTTACAAGCAGTCCAGTTCGCTTTCTTGGTGCATGTGCAGCACAACATAATCCAACGTCTATTTAGGGACAAATAAAAGAATTAGACTATATTTGTGACCAAAATTATACACAGACCACCTGGATTTATTAAGCTTGTTTCTAACAGTTTGAAGTGCATAACAAAACAAGCTGTGTGCTCTGAAAGGACAGTAAGAACAGGTTTAAAAATGACCACAATGACAAGAACTTCCTCTGGGGAGGCGACTTCGGTGTCAAGATTTTTTTTATTTTTTATGTTGTTTTCTAATAACAAAGACGTAAAAACATGTGAATGAGAGCAGCGTTTCATGGGGAAATTTGGTCATTATGAAATAAAACTTATGTAAACAAAGACAAAAGCTGCAAATACAATGAGATAATCCATATGCTACTGACTGATGCCATGAGCTACATTTCTAATCTGCACTGCAGACAACATACGATTAACGATCTCCAACCAGGTTCAGGCTGGACCTGTGAACTTAGGTGAATGTTTTGGTGGTTAACTATGAACATCGACTAATTTATCTTAACTTGACTCAGCTGAATTTAGAACTAGTTCTTGTTGCAGATGAACTGATCCAACACGCCGCAGTGTGTTGGCTGCAGAATCAGATGTGTGGACAGGCGGTGATAAATCTTCATCTGGCAGAGAAAGGCAGACAAGCAGCAGTGATGCGGTTCTACAAAATGTTCTGGGTTTGATCATCATTCAGGTGTTGCGATCAGATAAATTTGTTTCCACTGCAATTTATGATTAGTCAACAGGAGATGGTCACAAAAAATGTTTATGAAACATTCTGAGATTAACTTTTTTCTAAGGTGGATTATATTTACATAAGTGCAACTCATTACTCTAAATTTCTAGGACAATTGGTATATAGGTGTCACTTTATCCCTTACAGAGAGGAAGCATTAGAATGGATCACCACACTAATCAAGTAATAAACTCCTGTTTCAATAGAGTTAGCTCATTTATAACAACATGATCCACTGAGAAGTACTGTAAGGCTGTTAAGTCTGAAGATGAACAGAAACACTCACTTTCATGGGATAGCAGGAGGAATCGTTTGGCGAGACATAACAGCAGAAAAAAGCACGACTCATCTTTTAGGCTCATGTAAATCTATTAGTTCCTCTACTCATTATAAGATGCAGTTTAAAGAAGAGCCAGTTTGCAGGAATAATTGCAGAAATCATGCATTTTACAGAAAACGCTGGCATCAAAACACATTAGTGAAGTAGGTTTACCGCTGAGCTTGAATATATATTTAAATATATTTGAGCCATGCGGCCACGCTTTGAAGAAGCGTCAGCAACATAACGATGATTTATGTAACATGTTTAGTAGAAGCGAGGTTTTAATCCATCAGTCAGTCGGTTTTCCTTTGTTTTAATTAAAAGTCATTTCTGACTGTTTTAAAGTTGGGAATCCAGATAATTGAGGTGGCAGTTATTTTTCTAGGGTCAATTTCAAAACCTTAAAATGTTGTGCATGCCGTTTTCTGAACTCCACCACAGCTATTTACATATAACTCCATGTTTTTTTGTGCATGGTGGTCCATTAATGGACCATGAACCAACTCAGCATGCCAGTAATGTTCCATGAGAGAAACATCTGATTTCAAATAAAAATGTGTTAAGCATGATGATGAAAAAAAAGCAGTGCAGTCTAAAACTCAGCAAAAAAGCATTATTGGTCACTCTAAATGAATAACATATCATCTGCAAATTAAATGGTCTGTGCATGGTTGGTTTTGAATGTTGTAATTAGAAACCAGAGAGGGAAAAACAAAAATCAAGTCAAAAATGGGCAAAGTTTGATTGTCTGTCATGCATCAACGGAGGTTAGTCAACCTTAAAAACTCCAGTTACATGGATTTATTAGAACAAAGGAACAGTTTATTTCAAACAAGCCTTTTATAGATCAGTGCACCAACCCGACGAGAATTTAAGAATCGAATAGTAAGAAAAATCTCCAAAAAACTCTGAATACAGTTTCTCTTTTAGGCAAAGAGCACAGTTTTCTGTATGACTTTATAGTTTTAGCAATAAGACAGTATCTCTACAGGTCCACTCGTTCCCTCAGCTTGTAGCTTCAATATGTCTTTAAGCCCTGTTAGGCATTCACAGCTTGCTTTTTGTTTGTTTTGTTGCTCATTATAAGGATGTCTTAGGAATACTTTCCTGATGCCTCAAGATGCAATTTGCTATCTGACTCTACAAGTTAAATCTAACACAAACAAAATCCCCAGAAATAAAATAAAGCTTGTCCATTTATTTTAGGTCAATACGCTCTGCACCGCGTCTCACACCAGCTCTGTGACATGCACAGTAAGAATGACGGGACACCAGACTTATGTATGATGAGAAATGCTAAATGTTTTTAAAACTTATCCTGTCCAAAATAATCAAAAATGTAGGTATCTGTTACTTTTATGTGTTCTTATCTGTGTTTGTTTGGTTGTAAAACAATTACACCACACAACACCTGTGTGCAGGGGAAACAGCGCCCACTACAGTTTCAGTACACAAAGGTAGCAAAGTAGCTGCCTGTTTAGGACGATTACAAGATTGTGTTATTTTTCTTTTCTCTTTTTCTTTCTTTTGGTTCAAAGCAAATATAAACTCCTACTCGATTTTGACCAGAAAAAAAATGATAAAACAACTTGTATTTGAATCTAGCATTTAGTCATTTAAAACAAAAATTAAGCAAACTCTTTTGTTTTGTTTGTCTTTTCAAGTTTAAAATGAGAAAGGAATAATTATTTTTAAAAATGTATTCATTAAATTTTTTTTGCACCAATATAGAGCTGTTTAGTTGCAAGATACTGCAGAAATGTACAAGGCTTCAGTTTAAGAAGATCAACAGTGTGGCCTGCATTAGCAAGGTGGTACGTTCACTTAGCATGCTAGTAGTATAAGTTGCAATGCTAATAGTGAATTGCTGCTACTTAAATATCGCAAAACAAAATCTGAACAATATTTCACCAAACATCTCAACTGTTAACTTCTCATCCTCACCAGGGTTATGTAAGAGTTGGACTAAAACTGCATGCTGAGAGTGCGTTTTAATTTACAATGTAAAGAAAGAGGCCTGATTCTACTGTGTTGTCCTCAAAAAGGAGCTCTGAGACATTCATTAGCTACAGTTTCTGCGTAAATGAACAAATGAGGAAAAAGAAAAATGTGTAAATAACCTCTGCAGTGCTTAAAGAAGTCTGAGGACTCCAAAGCGATTTACACTAAAATCAGTCATTTGCACGTGGAAGGTGGTAAGCTACGTTGTAGCCATAGCTGCCCTGGGGCAGATTGACAGAAGTGAGGATGCCATAAAGTCGGTGCCACCAGCAGGCAAGGCAGGAGAAGTGCCTTTTCCAAGGACACAACGACTGAAATGGGCAGATTAGCAACAAGTACAAGATATACCCTCTACCTCCTGAACCACTGCAGTCCAAGTGAAGTGTAGCTTCTTTCATAAATGTAGCGTCACTGTCATGAAGACAAATTGGCACTTGCAACATGTATTCAGCCAAAGACATAAAATCAGGCTGTCATCTCACATAATCGTGCCATTTGTTGGATCTTCCTGCCGTTTATGTTTTGCTCTCTTGTAGTAAAAAAAAATTACCCCTTTCCATTTGGTTTTATATACATTTAAAATTATGCTCTAGGCTTGTAGCACGCTAATGATAATGCTAATTGCTGTAATTTTCATTCTTAGAAAATACAGAAAAGCACAACACTATGAACATCTTGATTGTTAAGTAGATCCTTGTAATCCTGAGCTGGTTTTATTGGGAGCATGTGTGGGTCCACTGAAACATCACAAACTCTTTGATTCCACGTCCAGCAAACCCGCCAAAGGTCTGTTATAAGTTGGAGCATCTCTGAATTATTTACTCATAAGCCGCAACACAAAAAACTGTTGTTTGCACAAGAAATACATCAATTTTTCATAAATATCTGTTCACTGAAAATAACAGTGTTGTGGAAAATAATTCACCTTATTCTTATTCTCACACTTAAATGTTTAAGGTAGTTGGGTTTACTTTCCCCTAGTAACACTCAGACTCGTTACTGGCAAGCAAATAGAAACAAGTAATGACTTAAATAAATCCTGAAGTAGACTTAAAGATCTGAAAAAGCAACCGGAAGTGCCAGTGCATTGATGACTTATCCAGGTTTTGTTACAAAATGACCCAAAGCATTGCAAACTGAACTTACCCGAGTCAAGACCACCTTTTATGATTCCCCAGTTCAAAAAATAGAGTGGGCAAAAAAGGAAAAGGTCCGTCTCACATTTGCCAAAAAACATCATGGTGATCTCTAAGACGGAGAAGACTTACACAGCACTTCAGATAAAAAATATTGTCAAACACGGTAGTGGCAAGGTGATGGTGAGGGATGTTGGAGCATCAGAGCCTGGATGACTTGAAGAATCCCGCTCTCTAAAAGCAGAGAATAATTTTATCATATTTTGCAATGATGCAAAGCACACCAACACGTTCACCTCTGAATAGTAAAAAAAAAAAATGGATTCCTTGTCAAAGTCTGGTATAAAATCAGTTTGAGATGTTATTTCATGACCGTAAGCAGCTTGAAAGCCCTACAGTGTAGCTAAATCAAAGCAATTCCTCCAAGATCATGCAAAAGACTCACAAATTTCTGATGGCAGTTTGGGACAACTTGTTGTAAGGTGTAGGAGGCAATTACTTTTTCCACATAGTGCCTGGTTGGTTTGAACAGCTTTTTCAGCCAAAAACAGATGAATCATGCCGTCTGTTACTGCAGAAATAACCACGTCCTGCAGTCATTTGCATCAAACCTAAGCGTTTTCTACCACAGTTCAAAATGCAAAACTAAATCCTGCCCCGTGTTTAGCTTTGTGTACAGCGAACACGCTACATTGAGTGGTTTTTGCTTTCAATAATCAACATGATGACGCAATCCCTGTCGGATTGGCCCGCCTCAGATAACAAACGAGTCTGTAAACCCTCTTTAAACGTCTCTATTCAAATTGTATGAACATTTAACTGAGCTAGCATAAGTTATTTATAATGCACCATAAAGCTGTACCAGCTGTGCCAGAAATGCTTCAACAGGTCTAATAAATTTTTAATCACATTAAAGGTTTATTTCTCAGCTCAGAATCAACAGGACTATAAATAGCCTTTCTTTTGAAAAATATAATTTTTGCAGAGAAAGGCCTTTCACAGAATAAATATGATTATACAACAAATGTTGCATTTCTATTCCTCGGTGGAGCCAAAGAAGTTGCGCCTTCAGATTAATCAACTGTGTCATTATAGAGATTAACTATCAAGCTTTGTCTACGTTACTGAGGCTTTAAGAAAGTTTAAGAACTACACTGGTACAAATGAATATTTAATTCACTTTGTGATCATCCATATTTGATGAAACATAAAACGGGACAGCTGCAAAAAGTGATCATTAGTTCCGTTCTCATTCGTTGCTTGATCAAACAAAGAAATACAAAAAAAAAAAAGCAGAAACAGGAAGGAAATCTATTAAGACTTTAATTTTTCCCCTTTCTTTCAAATACATTTTGCACAGAAATTGCATTTTTCCATTAATAAGTTACACCATAAATAAAAGCGAACATACAGCATTTTGTCTTTTCACAATAAGTCAATTGTAGCAGCAACTGGCAAACACATTTATCTAAAACACTCCAACGTACCCAGTCAAAGTTTCCGTCATTTTAAAATAGAAATATTCAACCAGTTACACTTTCACCGAGGTTTTACAGCAAACTCTGCCCTAGTTTTTTTTTTCTTTGAAATTAAATAAGAAACGATAAAAACAGGAGCATCAGCCCTTAAGCAGTGGAAGTCACAGGAGGTAGCATCTTACTCTCCCGCCTATCAATTTTTCTGTTTTTTTCTTTTCTTGCAGCAGGTAACATTTATTGATCGCTATGATTATCATAGCCATCCATCCACATTTAACTGCATTTTTTCCCGTGTCGTCTCCATAGTGAAAGCTGCACTGGAGCTACTTCATCATAAAGCTGTAGCTCTGTGCCGAAGGATTGCCAATCTACAGATAATCTTATTTTGATTCACTGTCCGTTATTTATCATCAGAAAGAGAAACAAAGAGGCAGAAACTCTGCATGGGAACATCATGATCTGAACATGCATGGGAAGGTGGATTTTAAGAAGTCTGCTTTCCAGAGATCAAAATGCAGATGACATTTTTCCTTTAACGAGAAGGAGCCCAACAGAATACAAAGTGATCCCACGGAGGAGGATTCAGTCCAAACCTTCCGACATGACAAATGGGACACGCAGCCAATTAAAATCAAAGTATAATGTTCTGTAGATGAGATCCTTAATCTGGATTACATTAGTGAGGAACAGAAAGGTTAATGCTTCCTGACCTTCGTCAGACTTTGGTTCATTTATATAGTTTTGTTCAGCAGGGTTAAAAAAATGGATATCGGTACCTGAATCTTTATACGCAAACAAATGACAAGTGAAACTCCTCAGAGTCGGTAGACCCTGTGGATTATAATATCAGCAGGAAAACAGGCTTTTCTGTACGGGTTGGGCTGGGACACAAAACGTTTAGTTCACTCATTAATTTCTTTTTAGCTTCAGATCTCCTCAATTCTGGCATAAACTTAACAAGGTGGTGGAAATTTTCCTCAGAGGTTTTGGTCCATATTGACGTGATGTTGCTGCAGATTTTTTTTAGTTGCACATTCGTGATGTGAATCTCCTATTTCACCACATCCAGCTCTGTTTATTGGACAGAGATCAGATGACTGTGGAGGCCACTGGAGTACAATAAAATCATTCAAGAAACGACAGGAAGATTTGAGATTGGTGACATGGAGCCACCAGAAAACGACCACGTTGTCGTTGTAAAGAAGTGGATACTGTCAGCAACATTTCTGAAGCAGCCTGTGGTTTTTTAGATGATACAGAGGGATCCAAAATGTGCCAGATATCCCTCACAGTATTACATCACTTGAATGCAACAGCTTGAATCGGGGATAAGAGGAAAACTGGATCCACGCTTTACATCAAATTCTGACTCAAACATCTGAATTTCACAGCTGTGATAACAATTTTCCAATCTGTTGCTGTTCAAATGTGGTAAGTCTGTGTGAACTGTACCCTCAGTCCGCTGTTCTCAGCTGACAGGAGCGGCACTGGATGTGAACTTCGGCTGCTGCTGTCTGCAGTCTCTGCATTCAGAGATAGTATTCTGCACACATTGGCTGTAATAAGTGATTATTTTTCCAGCTCTCCTCTAACATCAACAAGGTATTTGTGCCCACAAGATCTTTGGATTGATTTCTGCAAATCCAAAAGATGAAAATCCCAGTAGTTTCTGAAATACTCCAAAATGTCAGCCTTGCACAATCAACCATAAAAGTCACTTAGATCCTTTCTTTTCCAGTCTGATGTTTGGCTGTAACTTCATGCCGACTAAATGACTTAAAGTTTCTGTCATGTGATTGGCTGGTCGCTAATGGTGTTGGCAAACAATGCAAATTGTACACCTAATAATGCATTTTGTCTTTTGCACCTTATGACATACAGCAGTCGTTTCATTAACGCATGATAACAGTTGTAAGGAATTAATTTGCACTAACTGAACAGGTGTCGCCCTGGTGTTTGGTGATAACTTGTGCTAAAATTGGATTAAACTGCAATGGGGTGAGCACTCAACAGGAGGCGGAGGCCACTGAAGGTTAATCAGGGAACAAAATGACCACCTGTTTTTGCTACACCATGAAGAAACTCTTACTCAGCTGATTGGTGCATTTGTATGAAACTTTTTTTTCAGGTGGTGGTTGCCTGATTGCTCTCCTGTGGAGTCATGACTTCAGGAAGGTAATGTGTTTTTTTTTTTTTTCTGCTGATAGGAGTTTGCGCTGTGAAAACACCAGTGACGATAAAGGAAGTGAGGACACAAATGAAATCCTGCTTCATTTCAAGGACCCTTTAACGGTAAGTAAGCAATTCATTTTGCGTTACTTGTAAGTAAACACGGAGAGTTTGTACACTAATGCAGACATAAGCAGACTTATGTGCAGAGTATCACATTAAGAAAAGCAGTAAAAGCATACATACCTTACAGAGGCATACAAGTACATTCGCAAGGCAAGCGCACACTTCTTGTTTGGGGAGTCTGCCAGGTTTTTCCCTCCGCATGCCGACTGTGCGTCTGGCATCAAGGTTAAGGTCTGGAGACACACACAAGCTGTGTGCCCTGTCTGGCTTTCACATACTCTGAATGGGCTTTATGAATGGCTGTGACTCACAGACTGAGTGAACACCAGGGTGCCGCACTCAACCCAATCCGACAACGAGTTCTGGAGAAAAGTCAAAAACCGACTTGTCTCCCAGCACAGCCAGCAACCGTGTTCAACTTAATACGCCGACAGGTTTTCTTTTGCTGCTTGAGCCAAAGTGCTTTTGAACACCCCTCTGCTGTGTCTCAGTGTTCACAGGGTGCATGACTACATCTCTGTGTTTGTTCTCATTGTCCTATCGGAGAAGCGTCTGACTAGACGGCTGCAGTAAAGTCGGCTCTCGACGTTGCGTGGAGCCTGTGACTCAGGCTGCAGGTTAGTCATGGAACGTACAACGAACACACTTTGTGCAACTCATTACAGTAAGAAAACTATCATACAAAAGAAACGCAAACATAAAGTGCCTCGCAAAAGTATTTCACATCCCTTGAGGTTTTTAACCTGTTGCCAAGTCCAGACATAATGTTGAGAAAACATTTTTTTGCACAAAAAAAATCTCAGACATGTGGCGCACAAATGTATTCAGTCCTATACTCGCAAAAAAAAAATCCAGTGTAATCATTTGCATTGAGAATTCACATCATAGGTGAACAGAGTTAACCTTTGTTACGAACCGCTCTATCGAGACCTTAGAGGTTTGTTAAAGAATATTAGTAAACAACCAGCTTCATGAGAAGAGGATGGCATGACAACTTAAAGACATGGTAAGCCATGTAAACCAGGAGGGTCCAAACTGTTTCCCCTCGAAGCCAAACCTGGACAATTTAAACTTGTGGTGCGTCACAAAATTAACTAAAGCAAAATTGCAAAATTATTTAATAGTAATTTTGGGCTGTTGTTGTTTTACCTGCTCAACAATAAATAACATTTTGATAAAATCTGTATATCTGTACAAGATCCAAAACATAAAACGGCTGTTGCCTTACTAAAAGGAAAACAGAGCATTTCCAAATGTTTTGGGTCATTGATTCTTGACTTGTGGTCAGGGGTCAAACACAATCATTTCAAGGGCCACATTTAGCCCCGGGCCACAGGTTGGACACCCCGGATGTAAACTATCAGGCTGTGCGAGGGGAGCATAGTTTTCAGATTTCAGAGAAGGTTGACCTTTTGACGACTCTAAAAATGGCGCCCCAGTGACCATGTAATGGTTTAGATGAAACATGTTCATGTGTTAGAAAGGCCTGGTTAAGGTCTGAACCCAAATACAATTTAAAATCTGAATGGTGTTAAAGCTCACAAATAATATTATTCCAGTCTAAAGGAGCTTAAGATATTTTAAAAAGAATTGAAAAATGAAACATACCTCTAGATGCTCTTCAGCTGTTTTGCACTGAAAATTGGTCCTCTCACTAAGAAGGGCTGAATCCAAATACCTGCCACACTTGTGAGATTTTTAAAGTAAAGTGTTTTGAAAACTCCTTCCATGTTATGATCATGCACTACTTTGTGTTGAACCATCAAAATCCCAATAAATTATAACTGAGACTTTTGGTTGAAACGTCACAACATGTTGAAAAGTTTGAGGGCTATGAATACTTTTTCACGGCACCATGTTTGCACACCATCTTTTACATCTTCACCACTGCTCTATCAAAAGATCGAGCACTCGATTCACATTCAGATCCGAATCCAGACTAAAATCGGACTCGACAAACGGAGGTTTTGGCGGGGTGAGAGGGTGGAGGCCTGACGTGAGGGTTTCGAGCCAATCAGCAGCGTCAAACTGTGCAGGAGCCCGCCGTTTCCGAGACTTTCTAGTTGAAGGCGAAGGGGACGTGCAGATTGGGAGAGGCGGAGGCGCAGGGACAACCTGGCTTGGGTTTATTACAGCAGGAGACGGAGGGAGCTCCAGTAAGAGAGAGGAACAAAGAGGGGATGGCAGGAAGTTGTCATCTTGCTGCTGAAAAGGCTGCGGCTGCTCGGTTTGAGGGGCAGGGGAGTGGTCAGGAAGTGAGTGTGCAGCAGATTTATGATCAGAGGCCTCAAGAGAGCCTGGAAGCAGGGTACAGTCAAAAGGATTAGATAGATACGACATTAAACTCGTATTTCTAGTTCCCTGCTTGAGACTCACCGTCACAAATAAGTGGCTCATCTAGAATATCATCAATAGACTGTCGAGGATCCATCTGTCACAGAGAGAAGGAAAAGATGCTTCAGTCCTGAGCTCAAAGATCTCTCACTGACTTCCTTTTTTCTTCAGACCAACCTGGGCTTTCTGAATCGCCTCCTGTAGCTCTTCCTCCAAGCTGCGAACGCCAGGTGAGGTCTGAGCTGGACTTGCTGTAATCTGCAGTGGCAGCTCGAAGTCATGGCCAATAACATCACACGGCTAGCGGCAAAATCACATGATTGGACAAGACAGTTTAAATCAGTTGACAGGTGAGGATGAGTGCTCATTCACATGAGGAAATTGATAAATGTTTTAAGACACAGTGATTTAGAGTGCAGCCTGGAGTAATTGCTTTTAACGTTAACAGTACTTTGCCAAAGTATTCATTCCTCTTGAACTCGACAAACTTTAATCTATTTTACTGGGGGTTTATGTGACAAGTCCAGTTCTGGAGAACTACTGTCCTGCGCACCAGTCTAGAGTTTAATCGAACTCTGGTTTGTTTGTCTAAAAAGTCTGGTTAATTTGGTGAGTTGTGAATCAAATTCTGATGTGGACAAAAAAAAGTGAAATCTGGTGAGCCTAAAAACCTCGGTCTTTAAATGCATATGTAAATGCAAGCGGCCTGGTGCAAACTACAGTGCAGGGCATTGTGGGTAAATACAACCAAAACATAAATGGGAGTCTAGCACTAATGATTTGTGGTCTTTTGCCAAAGACAAAAGAGAAACCCTACAGCAGCTAAAATTTGATGCCACTCCATTTTTGTTTACATTTAGTGAAGAAAGAAGTTGTGTTCATGTCTTCTTCTGAGGTTTTTGTGCCATTTCCTTCAGAGGTTCTTGGTGCAGCGCCACCACAGGCAAGGAGGTGAACAGCAGTTTTTCAATTGGTTTGGATGGTTTGACACAGTGCAGCTTTAAAGCTGACCACAACAGCTGAAAATGCAACAAATGTTGCAATTTTAGTTCCCAATTGAACAGTCTACGTATCAGGTGTGTGACATGAGGCATAGTACCAACTGGGAGTCTTGTGGCTTTTTTTCTAGGATCCTACCAGATTTGTGGAGTGTCTGATTATATTTGTCCTGTTGAAAAAATCTTCCACCTGACCTGTCGATCTCAGCAGCTCTTCCAGAGTTACTATGAGCCTCTTGGCTAATTTGCTGCTCAATATTCTCCTCATACTGGAACCTATTTCCAGATTTTGTAAACATTCAAACACCGTGTATTACTTTGCTTCCACTTCACATTTATGCAACACTTTGTGTTGGTCTACAAAGTCCCCATAAAATACTGAAGGTTTGTGGTTGTAAAGTGATAAAATGGGAAACTATCAAGGAATATTTTGTACAACATACTCTATGTCTGTATGACTTGTGCATATTACCTGAGCAAACAACACCTCTGCTTGCGCATTTAGTTCTGCCTTCCTTTTGAGGCATCCCGGATCCTGTTGCAGGAACGGATGAAGGGATCCCTCAGACTGGTTGGGGAGAAGTCACATTTATGCAGTACTGTCTCTAATATATCACAAGCTTTCCAAATCTTCTGTGGCAAAACACTCAAACTTCTCACCTCAGTACCCGCTTGCAGGTAGAAGTCAGTATGCCGGCTCCTCTTCCTCTCCCTCTTCTCCAGCTTCACGCTCAGCTCTAGATGTTCCTGCTGCTGCTGTTCTCTGTCGGTTCTCCACGGAGTCCCACACTGTAGGGGCGAGGAGGACGACATGGGCAAACTGGGACTTGGAGTTCCTGACGCAGTGCTGGCGGGATCCAAGAACACAGTGCTGCTGAGACCACACTGTTCACCTGCCAAACTGACTGACACAGCGTCTGCGAACGCTTTTGGGACAGCGTTCAGAGTCCCATTTGGATCTCTGTTGGGACCGTCACTGAGAATCCCATTAGGAATCCCCCCGTCTTGGATGTACAGCTGTTGGTTCGGGCTGCTGCCGGGCGAGCTCAGCCTGAAGCCCGGGCTGGAGCCAGGGCTCTGACAGGGTGGCAGCGGGGCACAAGGAATGAGGGGCTCCATGCCGGTGCCCAGCTTGCTAAGAGGAGCCGGGGTGGGGCAGGCAAGCTGAAGCTGGAAGGGACGAAGGCGCTGCAACAAGGCCGGCTTGGTTCCAGAGACAGGGAGGCCACGTTTACGCAGCTGCTGCCTCAACTCCGACACCTGGGGGAACGGTAAACAAGCATCATCAGCTTCTTCTACTTATTAAAAATTATTAGTGGAAAAATACATATATATATATTTTACCGTTAGATCAACAAGATTTGCAGGAAGAAGTTCTGGTTTGGAAGTAGGATTAGCATCCGTCGGAGTTTGGTTTGTTGCAGCAGGAACAGGTTGGAGGCTGAGCGGTGAGGCTGCACAAGACTTCACCAGATCATTGTGATCTCCACTGGAGGAGTGAAAGAGCAATGAACTCAGGTAAAATGTCTGGGTCAATAATTCAGATATTGGTCAATTCACCTGATCTATGACGATTCATACCTTTTTAATTTTGGTAGTTTTTGTTTGGAGTCTTTGCTCTCATAATTTTCCAGATCTGATCAAGTGGGGAAAAATGCTGCATTTTCCAAAATGTTTTTTCTGTTATCCCAAATTTTTTTTGTTTCAATTTGCATTTCAAAAGAATAAAGTGTGTTTTTAGAAAGATTTATATTCAGTTTAAATCTATCATCCTTGATTTGCCATCTTCTTTTTTTGCTTTTATGATACTCAATGAGAGAACCCACAATATAAACACAAAAAACTACAAGAAGAGCAATTTTGCTGCTTTCTCGCTACCTTGACCATGTTTGAACTTGTTCAAACAGAATAACGGCATCAAAATGTACAAACTCTGCTTTAAAAAATTGTCTTTTGTATAGAAACACTCATTTGGCAAAGCTAACTGTTGCACATTTGCTGATTTAACTTCCGTCAAAAACAATATTAATGAAGCTGGACTGAAAGCAAAATGCAAGTACCAAAACGTTTTTTGATTAGGTGCAGTGGTGAATTGGCCAGACAGTTCATCGGTGTTGTTTGCATACCTCGGTACAACTGTAACCTGCTGCTGCGGCTGTAGTCGCTGCTGCTGCTGTTGACTCTGCAGGATTTGAAGCTGGAGGAAGACCTGCTGTTGTTTCAGCAGATGGGAGTAGGCGGGGTCTAGTGGCTGCGCAGGGGCAGGGCTGCTCCCATGTTTTCCAGCTCCTCCCGCTGGAAAGCATGGGAGTGAAACATGTTAGCAAAATGAAGGAATATTTTTACAATAAAGGGAGAAAAGCAGAGCTTAAGTTTAGCACCTCCAGTCCCAGATGCTCCCTTCTGGTCTGGAGGAATGTACTGATGATACTTGAGTTTCTTCATCTTGGGTTTGATGTCCCGCGGTTTCCGTGGGCGGGTAAGGTGGTTGAAGTTTAGGGAAGGGGGCAAAGACGAGGGGCAGATCGGGCTGGGAGGCCGAGCTGTCTGTAAACACACACATTGCCAACATCTCTCTAAACAGTAGCTATATTACATACCACAAGTGAATACTTTCCACATCCAGAGTTTCATTGGAAATGTCAGCTCATTGTAAAATATTTGACATGTTTGGCCCTGGCTAAGGTTACAATCTTTATGTGTGAATGCCTCACAAATGTCCTGGTGCCGCCTCTGACCTATACCACCGGGGATTATATGTGAATATGTTAACCTACATGGCAAGCGCCGACTCCCCCCATAAGTACAAATTGACAGTAATGACTGCAGGGCGGCTTAGAACAGAAAAAAAGCACAGGACTGGCCATCCTGTCAGGTTGAAGACCGCCACAGAGCTTTTTTTGTGTCCTTTGTTGTGCACATGCTGTGAATGCCACCAGAAAATGTGCATGAATAAATGATTATTTTAGATTACTTCCAGATATATTTATTTGTGTTTGGCTATAATTGTATCTTTCAGATTAATTTAAAAAAAATGCAAAAGCGTTGATAGAACCAACAAAAAACAAACTGAAATGATCTTGTCCTGAGACTGGATGATACCTTTGGCAGCAGGGGCGTCGTCTGAGAGGTCAGGAACATCCCGTTTGGTCTTCCAGTCGGTGCCAAGGAGTTTGATTCACCCAGCGTCGCGCTCAGAGGTTGTCTGACGCCCGCGGTTGCCGGAAGCAACGTCAAACCGGACTGAAAGCATAAAGAAACAAAGTGCATTTGAGAAAATAATGACATTTTTCTGTTTGTAAAGCAAGAAGAAAAACAAAATGCAAACTTTACCCATTTTAGAAATGAATCATCTTTATTGTATTTCAAATGTTATATGTTTTTGGCAATGTATTTCTAATATACTAGCAAAATGTACAGTGCGGCACACTCAAATTATAACCCGTCTGAGAACAGACTTGAAGGATACAAATAATTAGTCTTAACTAAGATTGTTAAGAATGATAAATTTCCAGGTGGGTGAGACCTCAATGATTTATGGGTAATATGGTGGATTATCATAGCTGACAGTCTGAGTTTCTACAGAAATTTTGTTAAAGCTATTGATTGATTGTCTGTTTAGGTTTCAGAAGTACAGAAACACAGTTGGGATAACTGGGACAGTTAAACCCCTGGAAATGTAGATTTAGAGATTTTGATGGTTAAATGGTAGTTGTTTTTTTTTTTTTTTAAATCAAACGTAATGATCTTCAAACCATCTTGGGATGAAAGTTCAATGATCTATGCACATGCTATCATCACCCCCTTGTGGTTAAAGTAAGTAAATCTCTACCTGGCACCTTTCGAGATAAAAATCTCAAAATACATGAACAGAGAAAAAAACACAACAAAATAAAAGCAGTTTTAAATTGACAAAATAGATAAATGAATATTCAGTATTAGCAGAATTAATCAAAATATAGGTTGGACTGCAGTCAGTTGGAGCCACTTCAAGCATTAAGTTTGCAAAGACGGCTAACATTTTCATCAGAGTTGAGAGTGTTTGCATGAGGTAGCGTCAGGTTAAGTGACGTTCATACTGGGTAATTGACGTGACATTTGTGTAGCACTTGCATACATTTTATTGCAGTGAGTCTTATCTTATTTATATGTGGTATCTCAAAGCTACAATGCTCCTGCAACAAGATTTTCATCCCAGGGCTGTGTCAGTCTGGCTTAACCTGTGATATAATTACAAATGTTCAGTATCAGATGCAAAGAAAGACGGAGTTGAAGTATTTATTTAAAGTTTCATGCAGTCACACGGTAAAAAAACAATGCAGATAGTTTCTGACAGGGTTGTTCACCAGACGGTAGTGTTAATGGCTTTCTGCTGTCTTCAATACCTGTGCATTACTGGGACTGTTGTTAAGGGTCAGGCCCACAGCTGAGCAGTCACTTAGTGGTTGGTCAACTGGGAGGCCTGGCAGGGAGGAAATAGATGCCGCTTGGAGAGCGGCATGTTGCTCCGTGTTTAAAGACGAGATGGAGGAAGAGATGTCCTCTTCGAAGACATCAGTGGGGAATGAGGCAGGACCTGAGGAAATCACCGGTCCAGGGATGCAAAATCAAAACAGCAAGCAACAGGATTTTGGGAAGAATTTTTTTCCAAATGTGTCGGTATGTGTGTTGCCAAGTATTTATTTACCATTCTCCAGGGGCAACGTGTGCTCAAGCTGTTGCTCTGCGGCCGCTGGAGGTTGCTGGATCCTCTCAGTGACGGTCTGTGAAGGGTGAGCCTTCCTCTGCCTCAGGGCCCCACATACAGCCCTCTCTAAGAGTGGAAGACAGAATGAGGAATGTTGCAGATTAAAAGGAGAGAACAGGACAGATGGGAGATCAGTGCAGACGGAGAGAGAGAGAGAGAGAAGATCGGAGAAAGGGAAGCAACAGGACTAGAGAACATATGTGATGTGAGTGTGCAGAACAGCTTCGCCACAGGCAGTGAGTCCCAGTCCAAACCAGCAGAGGCATCAGGAAATAGTAAACACTTTTTCCCCACAGGGAAATGTGTCGCCTTGGATGTGTGCACACACAGTCACTCTCACAGTTTTTTTAAATGTCAGAAGAAAAAGCCTTTAAAGAAATTACATCTTTTTGAAATGCCTGATACTATAATAATAGCTCTTTTAAATCAAAGGCAGAGTTAGGGGGTATGGAAATGAAGAAGATGAGAGTTTAGAAGAGGAAGAGATTAGAGAGAGAAGAAATGATGACTCCGATTGTCAGATTGGCGCGTTTATCATGTGCTGTCAGTCACTGATGTGTCGGCTTCTTTTAAAGCAGCGTTACACTATGCAACAAGGTCACATCTTAGTTTCACAGATAGTGAAGCACAGTACACTCTGACACACACACACACACACACTTCCTCAGCTACTGTACAGCAGATGTAACGCAGATAGAGACGGAGTACCAAGAGGGCAAATCTATTATTGTGCACAAAGCTGAAGGCGGAGAGAGTAAAGCAAGAAGCAGACAGCAGCTTCACCGTCGGCTTGGCATCACCTTGTGCAGTTTCAGCACTCAGACCACCAGGGGGCAACTTCTGAGTGGCGCCGTCCTCAGTTTGACGCTGCATCAGAAAACATCAGGTCAGTTTATTCAAATGAGTCCGGCTTTATTACACTGCTTTCTATATTCGTAATATGACTGGCATTACACAGAGCTGCAAATGTTCCCAATTTGCTCCATTCTTTTTATCAAACAAACCTGTTGTCACTTCTCTAAATAAATGGATCTTTAGTAGTTGCTCTAAATATATAAATATAAGCATATTTATTAAAAGCTATTTTTTGGGGGGGTATAGTTAAATGGCCGCAAAAGCCTAATGTATCATTTATGAAAGATCGAGAGATGTTTAAAATTATTGCGTTGATTTGCAAAAGTTACAGTTTTACGAAATTTTAAGAACGTTATTTCTTGGGTCCTACGCTAAAGTGTTTATTATATTCTCTCTCATACAGTCAGCATCAGAGGTTTTATATGGCTTAAAATACATGACTTGTTATATTATATTGTACAACTTACATGAGCTTCACTCCGTTTTTTCTCTGTTTTCTGATGAGTGGAGGCAGATTTCAACCCTGCAGACAAAACATATGAATAACAGAATGTAAAAATAAATGTATCCTTACTTATAGTTTTATAAAATAAAAGAAGTGGGTGATGGAAATAAATTCCACTGAAAACCTTTAGATTTTCAGACAGGCTTCACATAAAAGTGAAGCCTGTCTGATCAGTAGACTGTTGTCCTTTTTTCTAATTCAACATTTCTAAATACATTCAGATATTGACTCCTCTATGTCTTTCTAATAGTTGTTAGGAACATTCTGCATTTACACTTAACTTTAATAAATCTGTATCTATGAACCAACAAAAGTGAGGATTGCTTCTTAGACTTCTGCAATTTCTTTTCGATCTGGTTGCCGATAGTTTTGCCAACTTTTAAGTTGATTTCAATCCTTCAGGTGGGCATCAACAAAACCGTTCAGTCCTCAGGGTTTTATTTTGACTTACACCATTTATTCTGAAATATATTCATATTCTGCTGCAGAAGTGCATCTTACACTAAAAAATTGTTTATTTAGCGGAGGGAAAACTACAACATGTTTTTGCAAATGTCTCACTCATTGGTCAACAAATGACCACAAGAAAATACCTAAATTTCTGAGTTGCAGCAATAATTTAAAAGTTTAAATGAACTGAAGTTTGTTACAAGCAAGACTAGATGAGGTTTATCTCCCAATCACACAGAATAAACAGGAAAGCGTAAGAAGTAACAATGTCTCTGAGAACAGCAGCTCAGAGTGGAAACTTGGAGCTTTGTTTCCACTGAGCGGTACAACACAGGTCAGTGCAGATTCATTTCTTCATAATGACAAGACATTTTTCTCATGTTATAAGTGAAATAATCTGCCAGTGGAACTAGAACGTTTTCAACAATATTAAGGAGTTACTGACTTAAACAATGCTCCTTTATTTTGCTGAAAAGTTACTTGAAAGTTAATTTTGTCTTTTTTCAAGTGTACTAAGATATTCGCACTTGAAACCAGACAAAAGTACTTAGTAAGACTTTGTGTGTTTGCAGTGTGAAAATGAGATGAAATCTCCATAACATCCACTGGACACTATCTATAATTTGAGAGTCGTGGCAGAAAAAAGAAGCGATTCTGTTCCGCTATCAAGGTGTAAATGTGTGGAGGGTTGGATGCTGTGGGCCTGTTTCTCCTTCACAGGCCCCGAGAGCCTTGTTAGTGTGTCTAAATTTCTCATTTTGGGATTCTACTGCTGCAGAGAAAGATGAACAGTAAAATAAATGCTATAAAATATTCTCTCTGCTATTATTGCCATCTATTGCATCACCCTGGTGGATTAAAACATCATGTTTTTAAAGGTTTTGCCATTTTCACAAAAGGTTAATACGAAAAAGTAAATGAGATATGCATCGTCTTTGATTTAAAAGCGGTGGCTCTGCCGTGGTTAACAACACATGCAGCTTGCTGCCAGAGCAGAGCACTCAATCAAAGGTTAATAACACAAGCTAACCTGGGTCTGCATTGATTTCGCTCAGCCTTCGGTTCTGAATCCTCAGCTGCAGGACTGAAACAAAAAAAAAGATGATGAGCTGTGCTGAGAGAAAGACAGATCTGGAAACAGAAATTCAGCCAAAGAAAAGCAGAAAGTAATCAATCCAAGGCACTTTACCAACAACTCAATAATGCATGCTTGTAAATCATTTAGTCTGTAGATGGAGTATATATTGTTTAATGCTTATCACATAAAACACACAAGTGAAGCAGGGTACAGCTGGGCCTCTGGTACACTTTGGTGTGTACTGAGACCTGAGAGACCTGAGAAAGCAGGTGGGGAGGGGGTTGAGGTTTCTATTTATCCCTCTGTAAATCTATTTCTGTTGGTCCCATCCCCCCTTCAGCTGTCCCGCTCTCTTCACAAGCCTCTCACACATCCTGTCCTGCTCACGTCATGCTCATTTGTGCTGCTAGCCGCACTCTTCCTGATTTCCTGCCTCTCAGTATGAAAGTGTAGGAATCTGGAATTAAATTGTTGTCTGAAACAAGTTTGTCAGCTCAGTCTCAATTATTCATTTGTTGTTTGAACTTTAGATGCCATGCAAACCTTTGACTTCGCTTCTAATCTTCTCAAAACTAAATGTTGGTGAAGGTCAGGATCAAACAGGGAAATCATGCTTCTTCAAAGTTCTCAAAAACTAAATTTTGCCTCCCAGTAAAACTCGAAAATGAGCATTTTCTGCTACACCAGTTGTGATGAAGGCCTACTAATAAAAAAAAGATCACAGCCCAAGCAGACTATAATATTCCCAAATGCCCAGTCACGATGCTTCCTTTGGAGACGTTTACTGGAAACAGCTCATGTATGTACAGACGAGATTTGGAGCAGAGCAGCTGCCTAAAGAATCCTGTTTTCCAGCAGCTGTTTGAACACCTAGGGGACTGTCATTTTCTCGCCTTTCTATTTTGCAGCCATTCACGACAGCTGCCTGGGAATTCAGCAGCCGCTACAAGTTGTAGGAAATGTAGCATTAAAATATGCAGTGATAGAAAGGTTGTTTGTGGCAGAGTGGCTGTTGAATCCTAAAAGGATGACACGCGAAAGCGCCTTTTTTAGGGACTTATTATTGTTAGTAAAAGCAAGTGGTGCGCAGTTTGTTTTATTATGTACAGTATCAGGTTCAGTGTTAGTGTAGAGTTGTGTTCACTGGCCCAGTTAAGAAATCCAAATTGACTTTTTTCCAAGCCCTCCAGCCTATTTTTCTATGCTTATCATCTTAATGCAAATGGCAAAATGACTAAATTTGTGCGTAGCAGCCAAATTCACCCAAGGCTTTCATTTTTTTATTGATGACATCAGTGTGAAACATTTTTCTAACACTCTTATCTTCCATGTTTTGTCTTGGTTTTACACCACCTGAATCCCGTGGGTGCACAGTATGGAAGTGGTTCTCAAACCTTTATAACAAGTATCACTGCAGTAAACACTACATTTTTAAAGTCCTGCTATAATGGAAGACATTTTAAAGCAGTTCAACAAAAATCATTTTGTTGTAGTCTTGAAAAAAACAACAACAAAAAAAAATAACAGAAAGAAAAGCAAATTTATCCAAAGGCACTGCATGACTCAAATAAGCGTGCAGGGTAATTTTAGGCTCCTTTTTTACTCAGAAGCTCAAGTATCCAGGTAAATATCAACAGAAAGGTTCCAAAAGGAAAATTAAAAGTTTTATTTGTTTGTTTTTTTGCAAACACTGACCTTCAAATTCAATATGGCTGCCTTGCAGGTAATACAGCAACCTTCTTTAGGGAACGTATTGCTACACTTTGAAAGCAGAAACTGCTGAACAATACGGTGCTGCCAGCTTGCAGTGCCAACAGTAGTGAGTCTGGTCACAAACAACAGTTAGCAAATCCACTGCAGATCAAATTTAAAACTGCTGGGGTAAATAAATCGTAGCGTATGCATCCACCGGGACTTGTTTAAGGTCTCTGTCTTCTCCTTAAGTTTGTAGACGTTCACCAGATTTTCTCTGCACTTCTCTTTTAAGTGTGTATGTGTCCACATGGAGCCGCTGCTAGCTCGACAATCTTGTAAATTTTGTGAAGTTGTGCCCTTGAAAATGGCCAGTACCTGATTTAAACCAGGTGTCTGCAACACTGAGATGTTCTGCATCTTTTGGAGCCATTTACACTGTAACACTATCTTAATCATCTCCTTGGAAAAGACCTGTTCAGTAATCATTCATTTGATTCAGATATGTTTGAGCAGCGATGCATCCAAAAGTTGCAAGACAGTGGTGTTTTTAAGCATCATCTGTTATCATCTGTGTTCTCTTTGTTTTTGCTTTAGTTATTTTGTTTCTGTCCTCTTAACCTCCAGCCAGTCGCAGCAGATTCTGGGTCTGGTTTAGCTGGAACTTTCTTCCTGTTAATAAGGAGTAATTCTTTGTCTCATACTTCCTGGGGATCCTCATCCTCAGGTTTGCTTTAAGGTCAGTGACTTGATGCAGTCAGCTGTGCTTCCTTAGATGGAGAGCTTTAGCAACTGGCGAAAAAATTATCCACTGAATCTGACAGTATTCTGTTGGGATGATTGTAATTCAGTCAGAAAGGATTTGAATGGATCAGAACGAATTTGAATGAATCTGGACCCAATTTAATTTTATAAAACACAGTCTCCACTTTTGTTGATTTGTTTCTCAATAAACAAAAATATTCAGCTGTAGCAGTAGTTCGCAGGATCCAAGTTACAACTTTCAACTCAACAGAAAATGCGCTGATGCGCTGAAAATCTGCGCCTGCAACTCAGATTGAGCCCCAGCAGAGACCAAGTGTGTCACGTTGTAGATGCTCTAATCTGTTGACATGGGAATTGAATAAACCGCCTCTCTCCGCAAGGTTACACACATGCTACACACACACCACGACGGTGGAGTAAAGTCGGCCTAAGGGAGAGACCTGTCACTTGAAAATCCTGAGTTGAAATCTTTCTCCAATGTGAGAAGATGACAAGTGTTTGATCTGTTCCTCCCTGTCCAACCAATTCTGCTGCACAAGTGCACAGAAGAAGTCAACAACAAATTCAGCGGTGCAGCGAAATGGCGTTGCTACAGTTTCACCACTCAATTCTGAAAAGAACCACGTTTTATCTTGTTACCACCAAGACTTCAAGTCATTTTATACATCACTGGTCACAAACGCATGCCATGGACTGGACACTGAACAAGCCCCACATGTCAAATCGATTTGAAGATGTTTAATTTTTTATTTGTTTTGTTTTATATCTTTGTGTAAATACTGTGACATTCTGATACTTCAGCTCAAAATGATACCATGACAATACATTACTCGGTGGCCTATTTCACAGTGAGAACAGCAGCTTCTAGTGTTTGCTGAGAGAAAGAGGAAAAAAAAGACAATACAGTTGTATTCAAATCTGTGCAGTTTGGTTCATAATTCATCCACACTGAATCTGTTTTCTTGCAAAAATGTAAATTAATTTTACACCTAAAATATATCCATATTGTCAAATTTTATGCAGATTTCTACATGTCTTGGCCAAAGTTTTGAAGAAATCTTCATTCACTCAAAGTTTAGTATTCTTCATTTTACTTATTGTTCACTTTAGTAACTAGAAATCCAAATTCCACCGTTGGTTTTGGCTTATTTGGTTATTATTTAAGGCAGTAACCACTTATGAGAGTATCTCTCCACCAGCTATTGACGTCCGGAAACCGACTTTTTCCCCTCAAGTTTTCAGTTTTTGCAAAATAGCTTTAATAGTATTACGATTGATTTTTAACTGGATTCATGTCTGGACTTTAACTAAACCGTTCTAGTATGTAAATATGCTCCGAATCTTTAGCTCTGGTCCAGTCCAGTTTCAGATCATTTGCAGCCTGTAACAGGTTTCATTTCATGACTGTCTTATTTAGCTTCGTGAATCTTCCCATCAACTCTGACCAGCTTCCTGGTATCTCCTGAAAAGAAGCATCAAAACAGCATGGTGCTGCCACCACCGTGTTTCATTGCAAGCTTGAAGTTTCAGGGTAATGGGTAGAGTTAGTTTTCCACCACACACAGCTTTACAGGTTGGCCTGAAAATTACCTTCAAGCAGCCACTTTCATCCACTTGTTTTTAAGCTGCAAACCAAACTTCGACTGACTTTCCATCACCAATCGTTTACTTTTTTTTGGCTGCTTCTCTGACAGATGTTCTCCTTGTCCAACTTTGCAGTGTAGATGGACAGCCATGTCCTGATAAGTTTTCATTTGTGCCATAATAAGTCTTATTTTTTGTTTGGTAGTTTGAACTGAGCTCTGCAATTTTCAGACTTTGAGAAACTGCTTTATAACTTAACTCTGGCTAAAACGTCTACACAGAAAATTGGTTCAACAGGATTTTATTACAGGGTGCAAGAGTGTAAGGTGCTAAATACAGATGCACACCGCTCTCTTTTTGCTTATACAAAATGTAGAAAACCTTCCCCTTCTACTTCACTATTATGTTCTACCATGTTTTTGTCTCACTAAAGTCCTTAAATTGCTGTGTTCAACTCTTGCTAACATAAAATGACAGACATTCACATATTTCTGATCATAGCGAAAACTGTATCTGAAATGGAAAGCGTATATTGTGGCAAAGCAATTTTAACCCGCGTGATTAACGTCTGGTTGGTTCTCACCTGACCGGAACTTGTTCCTGATGAGAAGCGACCTCTCGGAGGCCAGGAGAGTCATGGCGGAGCGGAGCAAAGGAAGTAGAGCCAGGAGAAAGAGGAAGTTCCTTGCGTCGCCCTTCCAGGTGGAATGGGCTTCTGTCCTTCTGTCTCTCGCTGCTCAGGAAACATCAGAGCCAAGGGAGGACGGGAGGTAGAGAGACAGATGCTTATTAATCTACTGATAGAGATAATATATTGATAGAGGCAGGCACACACACACACACACACACACACCCAGGCACAGCAGCGATAGACTGAGCAGGAAATGGAGACGTCTCAGACCTGCAGGCTGACTGAACTCTATGGCGAGCAGCTCTGGAAGCAGCAGGCCTCCTCGCAGACAGCCTGTCATAATCACACTGAGTGTCACAGAGGCCCACCCACAGCCAGAGACACAGCTAACGACACACAGAATTAAACAGACAAGAGGCAGAGCGAGGAGCCAGGAGGAGGAAGAGGAAGAAGAAGAGGGGAGCCAAGCTCGGATGAGTGACGGAGACAGAAAGCCCCGCGGATCCTGAGACATCAGGGCCCTGAGGAGCCTGATTGTGACGGACAAACATGAAGCCACAACACCTACAGCGCGCCGCCACATAGCTGCACAGTGACAGCAGCTTGTGAGCTGAAGGAAGAAGGGCTGACTCAAACAGAGAGAGCTGGAAATCTGCATAAGCCGCATCAGCGCGCGCACACACAGCCTATTAACAATATTGATCCGAAAGAGCCGGCAGCAGTAGACCCAGAGGAAGTCCGTTTGTGTGTACAAACACACACACATGCTGTGGAATAGCTGAGGTGACGCATGCTAATTCAGCTCCTCCTAGTCCCCATTTCCATAAACACACACCGACTTTGCTTATTTATGACACAAAGGGTCCAAAACGAGGCCAATCGCTCATTACTGCCATCAAGCAACAAGGAGTTGATTGAGATTTCATGTCTGGAAGAGGCGAGGCTTCACTGCAGGGCACCAAGGTACAAGAAGGAGCTGCGTACGCTAAGAGAATAAAAGCAAGAGAATGAAAGAGAATACTTACAGGAAAAGGGAGAATTGAGTCTCTCGGGGGAAACTGGAGTGGATTTAAGATTAAATTGAGAGAGGTGCGAGACGGAGGGAAGAGAGAGAACTTCGTAGTGCGGTTAATGACACTTTCTGTCTTTCATGTTCTTTTCATGTCTTTTTTCCTCCTGTTTCCACACTTCTTGGCTCTTTGACCTGAAGGTGCAGAAGCAAGGAGGTGAAGGCTCTGCAGTTTCTCCGTCCCCTCACTCTCAAAACTTCTCTCCCTCTGCCCCGTCCGCCCCTGAAGCATCCCAGATCCTCCGTGCCAACTGTGAGGGACTGTCAAGCCTCACCCCTTCCCCCCTCCCCCACTTTATGACCTCGTCTCCCATCCTCGCCCTCCTCCCTCAAAGCCAGTCACCCTCCCCTGACACCTGCTGGCTGCTTGACAGAGGCTCAAAGACGGGCAAGCTGCTCTCATGTTTGTACTTGGCTCTGACGGGAGCAGAACCACAGATAAAAATTAGTGCAGTTCTTTAAAGCGTGGGGCTGAACTGGCACATAATGTGATGGTTAGAAAAGTGAAACCAGGATAAGAAGACTGTTTATTACACAGCAACAGGAGAAGCCCTGGAGTGTTTTGGACTCACATCAAATTATGTGCTGCAGCAGGACTGCAGGCTCATATGCTCCTGTCAAGATACCTTTGGGTCACCCGGTAAAGTGATTTAGTACTGTGTGTACATGCGAGTGTGTGTGTGTGTGTGGCACCGTGGAAAGTCACAGGTCAGTAAGCCTGCACGCTTTACAGCGTCTATATGCACCGGCCGTCAAGCGAAATCACCTGAGTTTCACCTCAATGTTCAAGCTCACCTGGGGCGGACGAAGAGGGGAGGGTCTGCCTGCATGTGCCCGCTCACGCTTTTACATGTGTAACTATAGGCTGTCAGAGGGAGGAGGGGGGAAAAGTGGGGTAAGTGAGTCTAGCTGGAGCACCTGTTCCTCCAGTTTGACAGACAAGCCGGTGTGTGTGCTGGTTCAGCAGGTCATGGAGAAGAGGGAGGGGAGGCGGAGAGAGAGAGAGAGAGAGGACGGCGAGGAGGAGAGGGTGAAGCAACAGGAGAGGAGGTCCTGAAAGAGAGGACAAAAAGAGGTTGGATCAGTTTTATCTGATGTGGAGATCCTCTAAATACTCGAGGAAGTGTTCATGTTCAATAAACGGCATCACATTTTGTTACATTACCACCACCACCAACGACAATTTATTGGGATTCTATATAATGGGGTGACACAAAATAACATAACTGAGTGCAGTTTGCATTTATATTTAAGCTTTTTCCTCGATACACCTGAATTAAATCCAGTCTATTTTAGTGTAACTTATTCTCAATTTAAGTCCAGATGCTCTGTGAACAGCTCAGATCAAGACAAAAAGCAGACAAGTTATGTGTATAAGTTTAAGTCAGATTTCCATTAAAGACCAAATCTAGTGTATTTGGAAGAATCACAAGAAGAAATGTCATTGTTGAAAGGACGCAATTTGCTAAATGCAAACATGGAAGAAGTTCCTCTGGTCATCCATCCAATATCTGTGGCTTGATATCCACAAATGTCTTTTTTTACTCTCCACAATCGCTAGAGACCAGCATGTGCTTTTAAAAATAAATATAATAAGGTTGTTTTTTTATTATTTGGATAATTGCACTGAATTTTCACAACATAAAGATCCTAAAAGGGCCACTAATATATTTTTTGGATTTGTTTTTCTTGCCAAACTGTGTTTTTTACATCATAAAAAACATATAGAAGAAAATATATCCACCCGCTTTTTTGCTATTCTTTTCCCCATTTTATTATAAAACCTAAAAACAGTAATAAAATGGTAGTTCTTTAGAAATTGCAATTACTTTCCCCCCCCCACGAAGGCCCAGAAGTATTTGTGGGTCTAAACTTAATTTAATTCTCGTTTAGCAGGACTGCGAGCAAAAATGGCTTCTTTGAATTGTAAAAGTTTAATACCACTACGCAAGAGGCAACAGGTTCAATGTCTAGGATGGGTCAAAACAGGAAACATGACAAACATACGTTCATGTACACGTTTGTTAGCATGCTAACAAATTAGCATTAGCATGCTAACAAATTAGCATGCTCATTTTTGAGCTGTGGATGAAAACCAGCGTGCCCAGTAAGCAAACTTCGTACAGAAAGAATCCAGGACCTTCTAGCTACAGGCTGACAAAATACAAAAATACTTACACCGCTAATGCGAAGCCGATAGAGATGCTCCTGCATATAAATGCAGCCTATCTCACAGTTTTTTTAGAGTTAGCCAAACAAAATCTCAATGCATGTTTCTGGTAGTAATTTGAAAAAAAACATTTGGAAATACAGGGGTGTTAATACTTTTGCGAGCCACTGTATTCCCCAGTGAAGGTTGCAGTGAAACAACTAATGGACCACAAACCGGAAGGGAGCCTCACTTTAATAAATCGCTAAAGATAAAACCGCTCTTCCAGGTACCATCCACCCACTCTGTCTGTGTTAGCCTGAAAACCTTCTCCTCTCATGCTCAGAGAGTGCATCTGTCAAACACTCTCACGAACGAAACACATTAATAAAACCGGCTGCAAAGGCAGAGAGACACAATATTGTTAGAAAGGTGATGTAATCGCTTTTCCTCTCTGGTCCCCCCACCCCAGATATGCCCTCTCCTCTGCAGCCGGGACTCCCTTTCTGACTAGCACCTGTTACCCTCCTTCTTTCTCCTCCTTTCCTCCGCCCAACATGCAAACAGACACACACACACGCAGCAGGGTGTTAAATCCTGCACTGTGTCTGAGGAAGAGGCAGACTTGCACGGAGTTAACCTTCTCCCTCTAAAGTATCAGTTTTCTCTCGGTTCTTTAAATGATGCGGAAAAGCAAAAAAAAAAAAAAAAAAAAGTGTGTGTGTGTGGGGGGGGGGGACTTCTGGTTGATTGAAGAGTGTGAGATAAGCAGAATCAGGTGGTTTCATATTTATGTCTTTCTCCGTTGATTCTGCAGAGCGTAGGTCGTGTTCTTCAGTGGCTGCACAGCTGTAAGTATCCCTCCACCATTTGACAGATAACGACCCAAACATGCAGCTCATCGTAAGTGTAAGCGCGCCACCACATGGTTCAGCTGCGCAATAGCAGGCGTTCAAGTCAGTACAGAAACATTCATGGTTAGTTTAGCCTCCATTATTTTGTCTCTCAGTGGCTATAAGGAGACTTTCTGATGCAACATTGCAGGAAAGTAGGAATTTATGAAGGGCTAACATTTATATTATCGAACAGAGAGCTAAAGCAGGCCGCTGTAACGCTTCATTACATCTGCAGCCTCTTCCTGCTCGTTTATCACCGGCTCTATTCTCAAACCCCCCTCCCTCCTCTACCTTTATTACTTCAATCACTTGGCAATGTGCCTCCTGCCACTCAGCAGGCCCGCTGCCCTGCTTCACTTCACGCAACCCAAACATGCACCTCACACACGCGCTCCCATTTCAAACACACTCTCTGTCCGTCATCCATCTGTCTGTCAGTCGCTGCACTTTGAAGCTCTGTGCAATCTGGACCTGCACACACACGGAGGGCCATGTTCTGCACAATGCACCAGCTGGACTGCTGATGCCAAACACCCAGCCTGCTGAATATTCACCATCATCATCATCATCTTCGCTGTGCTGAGAGCACCTTGTAGGGTCATTGCTGCAGCAGCTCCAGCGGTGTCAATTACAGGGGACAAAATCTGTTTTGTGTCAACTTGTTCCCTTTCTTCCTGACAGAACTGTGCTGATTTAATGGCTGAGCTCTCAGAGAACTCTCGGTGGTGCGAATGCATCACTTTCCTTTTGTATCGACTCTTGTCACTGCTTTTGCTTTAGGGGTAGGACTCAAAGAAAGACGTTAAATTAATTTGCAATAAAAGTGGGTAAAGCATTACATGAACTACAATGAGGCAAGGGGAAAGAAGAAATAAACAAACAGTGGAGTTATAAATACTGACTGAAGTAATGTCAGACAAATGGCTTCTGTGCTAATGAGCCAGAAGGAGGAAATACACTGTTCATAACAAACTTTCAACCCCAAACCTCAATGCATTTCATTGGGATTTTATGTAATAGACCAACACAAAGTAGTGTGTGATTGTGATATGAAAGGACTTTTTTTTTTATGAAAAATTCAGAGAAATGCATCATAAATATGTATTTATACCCATAATTTACTGTGCAGAACTGCTTTTCACAGTAAATACAGATTCAAGCTTCTTTTGGGATACCAGTCCTTTGCACATTTAGAGACTGATTTTTAGCTCAAGCCCAGTCACATTTGTAAAACCATATGTAATCCGACTTTTCACTCCTCATATTCCCTGTTATATTGTGGTCTAGACTTTGATTAGGTCACATATTTCAAAGAATTCCCGACCGCAGAAATTTTAACAATGTTCTGAGGATCTTAGGAAGAAAAATACCCCATCTTGTTAAAAATCTTAGTCTAATTTGACCAAAGGAAACTGGTTCAGAAGACGTTTCAGGACTGCGTATTAAACTCAGCATAGTTAGGTTTATGACAGTAGGGGAATAATGCCTCTTTTCTGGTATAAAGATATTATCATCACATGGGTTCAAATAGTTGTTTCACAAAGACACAGCACAACTCAGAAAAAACAAAAAGCAGCTTATAATTTATTGAAGGGCAAAAGGCTGTATAAATCAATTTGTACAGAAGAATGTAATCACACATTTGCTCTGAGTTGTTTTTTGTGACCTTAGGATTTAATTCATGCTTTTACATGAATTAGATCAAGTTATCTTTGTTTTATTTAGTTTAACTTAAATGACAAAAAGTTTAAAATAAAAAGAAGGCATAGACGAGGTAAATACATTTTTATACACTGTGTACTTAAAATAAAAATATATCAGTCTATTGATCTTCACAGGCATCAGGAAGTAGAATTAAGTATAACAACCACTAACAAAAATGGAAATAGTATTGATACATTTATGTAATAAATGCATAGTGTGTATATGAATAAACGTATTGAATAAAATGTACTTTCTGATCATAATCTAGTGAAGTTACCCTGTACCCCTGGACAGCTATGTGTTTGTGACTGAAATGCTTATTGGTGGATTATTTTTAATTAGTTGCTTCTTTGCTTATTTAACACTTTAATTTTAGACTGCTTCAACATCAAAAACATAGCATCTGCTTTTGCAGTTTTATTGGAGCAAATCCTCACTTCTCTCCTTCAATTTACTCTCCATTATGGCAGAAACTGGTTAGTTAACCTTTGAACATCTGCCACCTCTTCCACCGACCCCCTGTAGATATTATTTTACCAAACTCAAACAAAGCCGCTCGCAGCGGCCAGGAGCTCCTTTTATCCGTGCAAAGACCAGCTGAGGAGTAAGAAAAGGGACGACCATGAAGACCCAGTCGGGTCATTTCAGCCATTCTGTATTTAAAGGCTTATCTTGAGCTGAGCTCCGGTAGGCTTCATGGCTTAAATCGAGCAGAAAATTCAAAGAGCACCAAAAACAGAGGGCTGCCGTCCTAACTCAATTACTCCCTGAAGGCAGTCCAAGCGGCCAGCTTGCACACTCAGCCATCCACAATCTTTAATCTCTTTTATCACAAAGATCCATGCAAGGCCTCCTCTTTGGTGATTAATGTAGTGAAGAAAATCAAGGCCAGGGATTAGCTTAAATTAGAAGAGCGATACGGACCCTTGCTCTGGTGCTCGTTATCTAAACGAGTTTCTCATCATTTGGAGGAGAATTTGAGGAAAAATCAAGGTTAATCAAACACTTGATTCTGCTAAGCAGCTGCATGACAAAAACTGGAAAAAAAAAAAAGAAAGAGAGATGAAAACCGATACAAAGATGTTGACAAACCCAAAAAAGGTTGCAAATATTTTATTCCAATAAATTAGCATAAATCACTTCTGGAAAAGAAATCAGAATGTAGTGTTAGAATAGCCCAAAAACATTTGGTCAAACTCTTACTGGACATGGATGAAATCAGAACAGTCACCTAAATAATAGACGAGAAAATTGATTTCTGAATTTAAACCAAACAAGTGCAAACAACTCACAGTGTCTCAGACGGTAGGAAAGATTACATCTTTCAGACGAAATAGTGCAGGAGTGCAGCTTTTACAAATACTTCTCTTTCTATGTACAACTAAAGCATGATCTACAGAGCCCTCTAGGGAGCATGGAGAACATTTTTTTCTTTTGCGTTACATCGCAACAAGTTTTGTGTTCGCTGGTCTATTTTGTATACAGTCACAGATGTCAATTTAAAATTTCAAATACAGACACATTTACAGAGACTCAGTGAAACGTGTTCATATATTCTTAACTCTTTGGTGCAAAAACAGATTGAAAGTCGATTTACTCACCTCATGTTTACATCTATGTAGCACAAAAAGACAATAAAAATGGTCAGATATGACTTTAGTACCCAGTGAAAACAACTCAGAAATAGTCCAAATAGTTTGGATGCAGTTTTTTTCCTTTCCTTCTTACAGAAAATTACATCTTAGAAGGGAGATGGAAAGCTAAGTTTGGCCTGTTTTGCTGTTGTACATATGTTTGTGGTGCATTTCTATCCTAAAGAAAAAGATATAAAACTTCAGATATCTCACAAATGAGATACTAAGATACATGGAGAAACCTTACGTAAACCTTATATTATAGCAGAAAGCACGGTGGTCGCCGTAAGAATGACTTAGTATTCAGTTATCCTGCATAAACTGATCAGTACATTATTGCGAGAGAAAGCAAAACCTATCGCGAGGTAACGCAAAAGAAAAAAATTTTTCCCATGTCCCCTAGGGAGCTGATTAGACTAAATAATCTTTATTTTCTGAGCACTTTAGGGATTTATCAGATTGCATGAAAACGCATCATTACATTTTGATATTTTAAATAACATTTAGACTCATATGAGTATTCCCTTTATCTGCAAAGCAATAAATTAAGATAATGTCTTCCTGTGTTTGATTTTGGCCCATCAATTAGAATGGGATTAATGCACATTAATGCCTTTTACATCTAAAACTGGAATACATATTGAAAGTGCTCTCATCTTTAAAAATCGAGGTTTAGACCCAAAGTGGTGACGAGTGTCTCTTGATTCAGTTTGCAGCGTCCTCCTCAGACTCAGAGTTATCCAGGGTGGATACAGCAGAGCTGTACCACTCCGCACTCTCCTCTTCCTCCTGCCTCCCTCCTCTGCCAGCGCCTCCCGCTCCGTCTCCTCTGTCTTTTCTCTCATTCAGCATTTCCACCGCCACCTGGTGATACGGGTGCTTACGTTTGGTGTGCCGTCGCAGGGTGTTGCGCTCCGCAAAGCGAGTGTGGCAAAGCTGGCACTGGTAGGGTTTCTCTCCGGTGTGCACCCGCTGGTGGCGCTGCAGCTCGCCGGCCTCCCTGAAGCGTTTGGAGCAGATGGGACACACAAAGTTCCTCTGGCCCGTGTGGATGTGCTTGTGTCTCTGTTGAAAGAAATTATAAACTTTCATAACAGGCGCAATGTATTTCTGGTGCAATACAAAGGTATTCATGGATTTTTCTTTACATTCTGTCACATTGCAGTGGCTGGATGTAGTGAAGTATAAATATTTTGTTACTTCTTCGGTAGGTTCAATTGTTTGCACTTTCTACTTTTGCTCTACTACATTTCACATGAAGTATCTATAACTTTCTACTCCACTAGATTTCCATAATGTGTTGCGCTACATGTTGCATTCAGGTCACATTGCAGTTTTTTTATTTGTTTATGAGTTTGAAAGCAATTAATCACTTATTTGAGTTAACTGGTTCAAAACACAACTGTATGTGAGCCAATTTTGAAACTGGTGTCAAGAAATTAAAATACTGTTCACTAATGAGCCATTATAAGGTTGAATACATGGAATTTTTTAAATGTTGAGTTGATAATAATAATAATAATAATTACTATTATTATTATTATTATTATTGTGAACTCAAAACCTTGTTTCCTTCATATAATTTTCTGAAAATAACTAGGCTTATACGCCCACCTGGTCAACTCCAACATGAAGTCGCACTAAACTATTCAAACATAAGCAGAAACACATAACTCTATATGAATATGTTGATTGGAAACTGGTTTGACACTTTAATAAGCTGCAGCTGTTTAACTGTAGCCCCATAAACCTACAGATCCAGGCTAAAACCTAATATTGCAAGTTGGAGACAAAGATAAAAACTGTAGACCCTGGAGAAGCGGAGAAAGAATATCCTGGAAAAAAAAAAGGATAAAATCCCATTTTTTTTCCATTAAGTTAGAAAACAAATAACACTTTATTTTGGAGAATTACACACCACCTCTAGCAGTTTCTGTGCCTCCAGTAGATGGAAAAAAAACAGCTAAATAATAGTCTGCAATCACATTTACTAATGAGGAAGCAGCTTTGATTTGAGCTGTCGTATTTTCATGAGCATCCGGGCTCTGAACGTCTCTGCTGCAAATTAAGAGGAAAATAATGAGATCTGGAAGAGGTAAAGAGTTGCGATGTTCCATAGCAACATCTACTGGGAGCTTAAATGGGATTTGTGGAAAAGTAGTGAGACTCAATAATGGATCATAATGTAACATGCAGGGGACATCCTGTGTGTACATCAGGCCTGAAAAACTATGGTCTCCTAGCTTTTTTTAAACAGCAGAACATATGTGTTATACATACTTATATTTTCATATTTGATCTCTTCTTCTTTAGATGTAATTTCAGAGTGTTTGGGTTTTTTGTAAAAGATTAGCAGTCTCCCATGTCATATAGCATGTAAGTGATCAAATCTGCCAATTGAAAGAGTATTTTTTCATCAATTTTAGGGAATTTTAGCTTAAAACAAGCTCCTGTGTCTTGCTGAAAATTTAGTGGTAAGTTAGTTTTGTCCTGTTTCAAATATATTTTAATATTTAAACTAGAAACTTTGGACAGGAGTGTCCAAAGTGCGGCCCGGAGGGCATTTGTGACCCTTGGACTAATTTTGTGTGACTCTCCGAACTGAACAATACAAACCAATTCAGTAGGTGGTTGATACAGATGGAGACATTTTACTTGTAACCAGAGTGAAAGTATTACTGACTTAATGTTCAGTACAACACAAAGTATTTGTCTTTTTATCACCAAGTTTTCAGATTAAGTAGAATCCAGAGAATTTTACTGGAAAGCTGACTTTGCTGCACCAAATCAACTTTTACTTAATTTATAAAATTTTGCTGAATATAGCAAGCCTTTTGAAAGAAGGTGACCCGAATCCTCTACTTATAACTGAAAATAAATTTGTTCAATGGAGACAGTTTTCAAGAATATGAAAACCAAATGTGTAAGATCCTTTTTAAGTTCTGGATCTACAATTAATAAGATCCCTTTCCAACAATAAACTACATTATTTGCTTGATATAATTTTTTTTTTTTAGTTATTTTCTTAACATGCTAGAACTCCTGATTCAACAATGGCCCATGTGATAAAAAGTTTGGACACCTCTGGAGTAGACAAAAAAATATAAAGTAACATTTTGTGTTTTTGCAACCCTTTGTAAAACCACTTAATAATTTCAGCTACTTTTATAAATTGAAAGGTGTGGATTTTGTCCTGCAGAGTCAGATTTCTGTCATTTGTGAGCAGTTTAAGTAAGCGATTATTAAATATGTTGGCAAATTAATCAGCAGTAATAAATCTTTACTGCGCCGGTCTGTTCAAGATTGTTTCTGCTGTTCCCTACAGAGAAAAACAATCATCGTAATAAGTTGTGCCATCCCTTAAAAATGACGCCTGATGATCCTCCTGCTGTGCGACTAATGAAACTATAGTTACCTGCAGATGGCTGGAGCGCTTGAAGGCTTTGCCGCACTGCTGGCAGACATGAGGCTTCTTCTGAGAGTGTGTGATGGCATGCCGCTCCAGGTCGGAGAGGTAGAAGAAGATCCGCGGGCAGAGTTGGCAGCACAGCACCCTGCGAGAGGCAAGGTTGGTGGGAGACTCCGCCGGAGAGAGGGGGTCGAGGGCGTCGAGGGCGTCGAGGGAGTCGAGTTTGCCCGACGGGAGAAGGGGTCCGATGGGAGGGGAAGGAGATTGAGGGGGAGGAGCTGTGCTGTTAGAGAAGTAAAGGTGGTCGTCCAGAGGAAGATGCTCTGAGTGGAGATCTGAAGAGTCAAACTTGGATTCAGAGACCGGAGACCGGGCCTCTGCCTCCGAAGCGGAGGGGTCGCGTGTCGGAGACTCCGACTGTGCAGGAGGGGCTCCAAAAGTTGATGGCTTGTTGATTTCTCTGGTGACTTCTTCAGCAGATATGGCTTCAGTTCCTGGGTTTGATTGAGTGTAGCAGATCTGAGTTTGGATAAGATGGCCGTCCTGCAGACCCACGTTGGGCGTGGGGACAGTGAAGGATGTGAGGACGGGGCCAGAGGTCACGCTGTTAACACCTGACAGGATGAGGGGAGAGCTGCCGGCGTCCAGTCTGATTACGGGGTTAGGAAAGGTGGGAAGAGTCGATCCGAGTGCGTTGACCTGATCTGAAGGCAAAGGAAGGGACACTTGAGCCGAGGCTGTGGTAACCTGGGATAGCTGACCAGTGGAGGGGTTGAGGACGGCAATGGGGGTGGAGGTAGAGGTGGAATCAGTAGAAGTGGCAGGAACAGTGGAGAGGAGGAGCAACATGGGCGTGGAAGCACCCGGTGAGGTCACTGAGAGGGGAATCGAGGAGAACTGAGGCGACGGGGAGGAAGACAGCAGCAGGAGAGGGGCGCTGGCTGAAGGGTTGGTCAGGATCTGGATGGTTTGGCTGGACAGTGAAGGGAGCACGGCTAGGTTAGCCTCCTGAGCAGCTTTAACATTCAACTCTGCAGCAGCTGGAGCGTTAGCGTTCGTCATCAGTTGTATCTGATCACTGCCTTGTGGTGGCTTATCACTGGTAGAAGGTGCATTTAGTGCATTCTCTAAACTTTGGCTAAAGCTTGAACCTGCCAAATTTGATGACCCGTCTTCTTCTTCCACCTGAACCTGATCCGACTGACGCTTCCCCAACACGGAAGCATCGATTTGCGGCACTTTGAGTCCCTCCGGGCTGAGAGTATATGGGATTCCCTGGTCGTCAATGAGGAGGAGGTTTTCATTGTCGCAGTCTTCTGAAGACAGAGACGTGAGGACAGAAGTAGAAACGTTCTCAGAGCCTTCATCACTGTCTTCCTCCACCATGTCTCTGTCTCCGTCTCCCTCGAACTCATCCACCTCCATGATCAGGGGGCTCTCGCAGCTCAGGTCCTCCAGAAAGCGCCCGCAGGTCCTCTCTCTTTTCTTGGGCAGACTGAGATCCAGCGGTTCCGTCTGCTCCTCCACCTCCCTGAACATCCTCAAAGACCTGCAGTCCACTTCTTGCACAGTTAGAGGAATATTTTGCTCCATTTCTCTCTCTGTAGGTTCCTGTTTAATCCAGTGATGGCTCAATAATTTAAATGCAACAGTGTTTGAGATGAGTTCAGTCTCTGACCCTTCCATGTGTGTGATTTTAACTTTTCCCTCTGCCTCTGGGGCATCTTCAGTGAACTCTTCTTTATTTCCAACAGCTGATATGTGGATTTGACCGCTGCTGTTCTCTGTGATTAGTCCTCCAGCAGAAACCAAAGCAGGTCCCCTCAAATGTGACCCAGCACAGTCTTTGGTCTGGCTGATGGCACATTTCGTGATTGGCCTCTTACACTGCGGCGGGACAACAATTCTGATCCTTATTGGTTGCTTCCCCAGGACCTGCACCCCAGGCTTCACTCTAATTGGCTGCCGGATCCCAGCAATCTTACTGGTTTCCTGAGAGACCGGCTCCGATGTCCCGCCCACCTCTGCCTGTTCCCGGTTGACTGATTGAGCATCTCTCCTGATGATGGTCACCGCAGCTTTCACGGAGCAGGTCTTGAGGTTACCCGGTTTGGTGCTGGGTTCGATTTTTTTATCCTTTGGGTCCAAAGCGACCTCTGTCACGGGCCCCGGTGCCTCTGCACACTGGCTGCCATTTTGGACTTCCAGGCTGCCACTTGTCAGGACTGAGGCCAACTGAGAATCCATTTTGGGGCATAACTGTTCCTATTTCTATAAAATAAAAGAAAAAAATAGAAAGTTCAGTTAACAACATTAAATAAGAATAAAATAAATGTGGTAAATTACCGAGTCTGAAACTCAAACTTTATTATTATTATTATTATTATTATTATTATTATTATTATTATTATTATTATTATTATTATTATAAGGGTCAAGCCAATATTCATCCACAATTTTGGCATTTTATGATATTTAGATCGTGCAGGATTCTTCCTCAATAATAAGGATCGCCGCATATGACCCAACATTACAACCTCGTGCTGCTCCTTCTGTTTATTTTTGCTCTATTTCTAATTAAACTTCAGCATATGGCCAACAGAGACTGAACTCGAAACGCAACGGAGCAAAGAATCGAAAGAATTTGCATTTTCCAGCACCATTCTATCACCTGAATGCAGCACGAATAAAAACGCTTAAGGTTGATTTCGCGTCAGAATATTATTCGGATTATTCTCGGATTGCAGTATGTGGCTGTGCTAAATTATTACTGGGGACAAAACCGAGGAGAGCTGTCCGTGTAGGACGCCATTACGCACAGCCCTAGGTCCGAAATGACCATTTATTTCATTCTAAGGGAGCGTGTGCGCTGTGACAGCTGTCGGACCTGGGACAGCAGCATCACAATCGCGTCAGTCGGAGCGGGGGGGAAACATGTCAGTTCGCAGCCGGAGCGGATCCCGTCCTCCTCGGTACCGCAGCTTCCTCGGACCTACAGCCAGCCATTTTATGGAGCCGAAGGTCCGAGCCGCCGAGAGCGCAGCTTCGGGGGCAAACTTTCCCGGCGCGCTGTCCGCCTAATTCCTGTCTCTGCTTGTCCAGAAGCCGCCGGCGCCTGGATGGACCGGACACGCTTTACATACATTTAAAAACACTGCATTAAAAAAAAAAACTATTCTCCACCCATACTCTCGCTGCATTGGGACTGGCTTACCCGAGCTGTGGATATTTCCGGAGGACCAAATATGACTGTGCAGTGTAAAAAGGGGTGATGCTGCGAATGCTGAGGGAGGGAGGGGTCAAAGGGAGTTGCTATGGTGTCGCAGCCTACCGGGTCCGAGCAGTAGCCATGTTCAGCCTATGAGTACTGTTGAACCTGCAGCACAGGAGGGTTTCATCATGTGGCATTAAAGAGCCAGAGAGCGGATCGTTTTCACGTCGTTTTCCTTTATTTTAAACATCAAAAATATAAAACTCACAAGCCCCGCAGGCTTGATGTCTCAGACATCAAGATCTCACAGTGAAATACATCACAGAGTCAGTTCATGGATAATATATAATCTGCAAATGAACTACACATGCATCCAGTGGCGGTTTTTGATGTGGACGATATGGCTCTTTTACCAGGGCAGCACAGTCTCAGGGGCGGCACGAAGAGAAAAAGTTATGCCAGAAGCAATCTTGTTCACACTGACCTTTAACAGTCTGCAATAGAGTCAGGCAGATCAATCCAAATTAATGATAATGTCAATACTAAGTCAGCATCAGTATCAGATCAATACTAGTGTGTAAGATTGATATTTTAGTTTCAGATTGCCCTACGAAGTCTTATTTAATCTTTTTCTCAAATCTGCCTCAAAAAGAATTTGTTTTGATTGTACTTTTTACACTTTGTTTTAGGAAACAGCGCACACAAATTAGTTTTGTTATGTTGTTTCTGTTGATCTTGTTAATATGTATTTTGTAGATATTTAAAAACTTTGCACAAATTCTTTCTAAGGTTTTAACAATATATTTCAAAGGAAAAACCATACAGACACCTAAATGTTAGAGGTCTGATATATTAAACTTGCATAATAAAAAATATTTTGATCAATATAATACTGGCCCCTTGTTTATTTAGTATCAGATCAGTACCAAAATATGCAGTACCACACCCCTCTAGGCAGCAATTTGATTTAAATATATTCCAGGTATGAAACAAGATCTCTAAATGTATCGCTCAGTTGATTTATCTATCTGCTCGTCTAGTTAACATTCACAAATCCTCATTCCTGCAGATCCATAGGTTCACAATGAACCTTTGGTTTTATACCTCAAACATGCAATTTCACCATATTTTTCATGTCAATATCCTCCATTTTTCCAGACTGAATTTCCAGAGTTACAGGGTAACAAAATCTGACTGTACTGATTATGCACATTTTTGGATTTGATTTGCAATTTGAGTTTTGTAAATAATTTGAACTGTGCTTGGTCATCTCTAGTTCAAGAGCAAACATCCTGATCAAATATCACAGAATGCAAACATTCTTTAAAAACAGATTGAAACTGTTGAAATCATAGAAAAGATCTGAGGGCATTTGTGGCAGATAAAGCAGGGTAGGGACTCGCCCTGGGTGCTGTTCAACCAAGAACCGCCACTGCACATATCATGATTAAAGTCTCTACTGTATGGAGCAACTCAATCTAGAATATAACTTGTAATGTTTGAATGTAATAACAATGCCTTTTGATTATTGTGCAAGAAAAATAGAATTATACCTAAACCCAAAATGAAGAGCTTAGACTAATTCACAGTAACTGTCAAAAAGAACCAACAGATGTTGAACAAAGAATATCTAGGTGACCATAATTAAAGTACATGAAGCTGTGCTGAGTGTTCAGGAGGAGTTCTTAAACGGATGCATGTCTTGGTGGGTTGAAATCTTGGGTAATCACTCCAAATCACCGGGCGCACATGTTTCAATTTCCGACACCAGCCGATGTGGGAAGAGTTTGTACTGCAACCATGTAGGTTCTGAAAGACAAAAGAAGAAGAGAAATATAGCGCCTGGCAACAATATTCAAACACCTTTAAACATTAACCAGCTTTATGTGACGGACCAACACAGAGCAGGAAAAAAAAAATGCATATTTTAATTACTAAACTGACAGGCCAGACAAGGAGGATACTAAAGCTAATTTCCATCTGCAGTCCACGGCAGGTTGATGCGAACATGAAATCACACATGTAGAGTAATATGAAGGGAAGTCAAAAGCACATGGCTGACAGATTACAGTCACAAAAAGAAATGAGAAGGAAGTTTGTTTTTTTTTTTTGCTCACCCATTTTAGATCTAAGACAACATGATGAGAAAAAAGCAAAATAAGCTACACACGCAGTAAAGTTGAAGTGAAACTGGTGTAAAGACCTGTGGTGGTCAGGCCTTCTTTAAATGAGTTTGAAACTTTGTACTGCAGAATAAGATCTACTAACTAAGAAATGGTTTCTCTTTTAGCATATGAACATCCTGTGAGGCATCTAACCTGCCTGAGAAGAACCCAGCAGTTTCTGCCATTTCTTCAAGATTTTACTTCCACTTTATTCTCAATACTTTGATTTTAACCAGGAAAGACCATTTTTCTATCAACATTTCAACTTTATTCTCTGAATGACTCATTGACTTTTAAACTTTAATCTCTAATTTAAAAGAAAAAAATAATCCACCAAAAAAAAAACCACCCATTCTTTATTTTCTGCTCCAATTGACCCTAACACTCAGTACAGTCACTGATCTATACATAAATGATTAGTTACCAGCCACTGGTTGATGGATTTGGAGAATAATCCAAGTATGACATGCCGAGGCCAAAGTAAACATTTATGCAAAAAGTTACATGTTTGGGTAAAAATGAAAAGTGTACATCATCCTGAATGCATCATCTCCACGCAATATCAGTGGTTAAGCATGGTAGTGGCAGCGTCAAGCTGTGGGACTGCTTCTCTTCAATGTGAGCTAAAAACAGAGTCTGTAAAAGGCTGCAGAGGCAGAAGTTCACCTTCCAGCAGCAGAATAATAAGGAACTACTTTGGAATAGTTTGAGACATGTTGGTCTGTCATTTCAAATAAGAAATAAAACAATCTCTGATGTAGTAAAGGTTGTGATGTTGTTGTGCAAATAACTGGAACGGCCTGGGTTTACCAAGGTAGCACTCTGGTGTCTGCAGCTTCCCGTCAAAGCAGGCCTGGGCTGCGGTGAAGCTGCACTGCTTCTTGGGATGTTTGCAGTAGAATGTCACGTTTTCCCCGTGGGGAACCATGGCGTCGGTGACATCAAATGGCCAACGCTTCACTCCACCAATCACAACACGGCTCCGCTCAGCAGGGATGACACAGCGAGCTGCGATATGAAAATATAAAAGCGTCACGAAAACATTTACATGTTTATTCTCAGAAATTCCAGGTTTCCCTGAACCCAGACGCACTGATCCGCTCCTCACCTCGGCAGTGTGGTGGAGACGCGCTCCAGCTGCCGTTTGACAGACAGGTGATCTTCTGGGGTCCATCCAGCTGGTAGTTCTTCTTGCATAGATAGTGGATGTCAAAGCCGACCTCATACTCAGTCTTCTGGACTGCAACCACGTAGCCCTGCTGCACTTCCTTTGGAGGTTGGCAGAACAGTTCTACAAAGTAGAGTGGTTTTATTGTTGTTAAGATATTAATTTTGCAGTAGAAAAATGCTGAATGGAAAAAAGAATTATGCAAAATTAAACGTATAATAATTTATGATGAGAAAATGTTGGGAAAAATCCAATACAAAATATTTTGTAACAAACTCAGCATAAAGGAAGTCGAGCCCCAATGCATAACAAATATTCAACTCTGAAGAATTTTGAATGAATATCAATTACAACAATTTTGAAAGTATTTTTGAATTTGAATTGAATTTTGAAATCCAAAAATCCAAATCTAATAATTTTTTAAAAAAAACAGCAGGTTTGCCAAAACTGCTGTTTACATTTAAGACAAAAACCAAGACATAAAGCTAATCCTGCAACAATAAACAATTAATCAATAAATCATATGATAAATTAAAATGAGCTCAATAATTTCCATTCTGATGATTAATATTTTATGAAGGACAATTTTGTGTACATAAACATAATAATATGTTTTATGATGTCAGTTGTGTGCGTTTATTTCAATTTTATTCATTGTTTTTGGTTGTAGTGTTTTAATTTGCATATTTAAATATCTTCCAGTTCCAGTGTTAAGTGTTCTTTGGTAAATTAAAGTGTATTCATCTTTCAGAGAACAGCATTATCACGCCATTATCAACATAACACTTGGAAATGATCTAAAAGCAACAACAATATTGTCTACCGCAATAATTACTGAAACAGAAAAAATTATTACTGTGACATGCCCACAAAAAACAAATGTTAAAATACTTAATTAAACAGAATAGAGAAAATAAAAACAGCATGTTTTATTTTCACTCTGGGCCAAACTCTTTCAAAAGACATCTAAAAACAGGAAGCGAGGATGGTGGTCGAATTTTTAAAGACAATGTGTTTCAAAGTTTGGGAGCCACAACAGAAAAAGCTCCATCTCCTCTTAGTTTCTGCCACGTTTTTGGGCTAAAAGCAGCTGATTGAACCTCGAAGGAAAGTAGATCATTCAGATATTTAAAGGCCATTATTAGCACATTAAAATAAACAATTTGACGCAAAGGGAGTCAATGAAGAGGTGAGATGTACTCATGTTTGTGTACCAGCAGCGTTGTGAACAAGTTGAAAGGGATACTTGACTGACATCCTCATAAACTGCAGATAAAGGCCCGTATTATTCTCTCAGACATGCCTCAACAAGCCTGGCTTAGATTTTGTTATTTGCTTCAACTAGAAGACTTTTTTTTTTGGGAAACTGAGCTGCTGTATTTATTAAATTTAACATCTGAGTGCATAATGACTCACAAATTTGTAACAGAGTGTTTGATGAATGACACAAGGCAACCAAAATTAATAAAGGTGTTGCATGAGGTTCTGTTAGGAATGAATAAAATAACCTCTGCTTACTTGATGTCTTCAAGGCAATTTCATAGAGGCAAGTAAATCATTACAAAATTTTGTATATTTTATATGTAAAAAAATATACTGTTTGTTTAAGAATGTTTTCTGAGTGTGAAATGAGGAATGGCTTGAAAGATAAGTTGTTGTCCGATTTAAAAAAAAAAAACGTTTTGTGCTTTTACAGCGAATAATGATGCTGCATTTTTGCATTTGTGGACATCTTTACTGGACTGACAAGCTGTCTGTTACCAAGTTAATTTTATAGTGAAACTAATTTGTTATCCGTCACACACATATGCAATCTTTCTCACACGCATACACAAAATACTAAAATTGCACATATACATTAATAAAATATCACACAAGCATACTTTTTTTTCTCACACACATACATAAAAGACTAAGATTGCACATATAATCTAATAAAATATAGACTCACCTTTTGTATGCGAGAGAGTGATGTCACGGAAGAGGCGGGGCATAATTTGGAGATCAGATTGCGCATGCGTTGATACCACAGTGACGTTAGCTTCAAGTTAGATATTGGAGCTCCACAGTGTAAGCGGCGTTTAGCTGAAGGTTGATCCTATTTATGTACGCTAATTTCGGCCAGCCGTTCTCTACCGCTCCCTCCTCAAGCGCTCGGAGGTTCACTTAGGGCTTACTCCGGTTTTAAGGCCGCTTACTCCGGCTCTAACGCAGGTTCTAAGGCCACTTACTCCGGCTCTAATGCCGGCTATAACGCCGGTTCTAAGGCCGCTTGCCTTAGAAGCAGCCTTAGCCTTCATAAACTGTTTTAACCTTGAGCTAAAAGCCGCTTACACCGTAGCTCCAATATCCCATTTGAAGCTAACGTCACTGTCAATCAACGCATGCGCGATCTGATCTCCAAATTATGCCCCGCCTCTTCCGTGACATCACTCTCACGCATTCAAAAAATGTCTCTCACATACAAAAATGAGTCAATATTTTATTAGTTTGTGTGTGAGACAAAAAATTGTATGCGTGTGTGATATTTTATTAGTGTGTATGCGCAATTTTAATACTTTGTGTGTGTGTGAGAGAAAAACTGTATGCATGTGTGATAATTTTGTAGTGTATATGTGCAATTTTTGTATTTTTTGTATGCATATGAGAGAAAAATTGCATATGTGTGTGACATTTTAATAGTATATGTGCAATGTTAATATTGTGTGTGTGTGTGTGTGTGTGTGTGTATTAGTTTTTAGTAGTGTGTGAGAGACAAAACATAGATTTTGTCCTAAACGGCCCCTCACAGATTTGCGTGGATGTTTTTTTCCATCCTGTCGGTCAATCCAGAAAGTTTGAGTTTTGACCACTAGAGGGCAGGAGAGGTCTTTGAAACGAAGCTTGGCGCTTGAAGGTTGGGGTGTGTGCGCGTGTGTAAGTGTTCAGCTATTTTATTTAGGACCATTTCTGGTATATTTACTAACTTTCTGAAGACTAATGAGCTTTTTGGGGACCACAGCCCAGTCCTAATTCGTTGGACCTTGTCATTTAAGGTCAGAGGTTAAATTTAGAGGTGTGATATGTGTCTTTACTTGTATATAATAGACATAAAGGACCACTTTCACAATGTTTACCTAAACAGGGAGGCCATTTATGACTTTTTTTTTATTTTTTTTACATTTCTACTCTGCTCCACAGATTAGATTTAGAGGTAAAGTGTGAATTAAGTTTGGGTTAATGCAACTTTTATGGAAAATGTCTTGGTTATTAATGCAGCTAGTAAAATGAATGGGAGTCAATCCAAAGTCCTCAGTTTGCATAGAAGAACAAGGATGGGTGTGTGAGTGTGTCATTTTTTTTTTTTTTACACCACGCTGATAGTGTAAAAAAATGCAGTTTCCAAACTAACACCTATTTTCAGTCTCTCACTCACACATGATTCACTATCCTTCAGAAGTGTGTAAAGTCCTGCTGAGAGTGAAGTTGATGTAACACACACACAGTCACACACACAGTGTTCAGTCTGCACACTTACTTTTACAGATCGGGTGAGGATGCATCCAGGTCTGGTTGTCCTGACAGAAATTTTCCCTGCTCCCCACTACATCCGCCCTGCAGGGTGGGAAAAGGGGAAAAGTGAAGGAAACAGATGGCAGGATGGCACATGCAGTAATGCCAACTAAGGAGCTTCATGAAGCACAAAAATGATGTTTAAAAAACAGTGTGAATGCATCGTTTGCTTGTGCGTCTTGTTTAAAGTGTGTGTGTGAGCATGAGTGCAGCAGCTCTGGCTGACACATCCACTCTGGCTCATCCTTTCCTGTGAGATGACTCAGTGTTTAAAAGGGAAGTCGATACAAGATTTGACTGTAATGACCTAGTTAGCTCAATGGAGGCATGATCAGCTGGGAGATCAAAATGAATTCCCTGCCATTCATCGCTCATCACACCAGCCTTCCCCCCTCCCTCTCTTTTCTTTCCTTCACACTCCATCTATCACTTCCTCCGCTCCTTTCTGTGTAACTCAGAGCCACACTCGCTCACTCGCTCACCCAGACAGGCAGCTGTAGCGGATTGAAGTCCTCACAGAGGCGTCGCCGTGGACGCTGAAGGTGTTGATCACCTCCTCTGGCAAAGGGCAGGTTGGAGCAGGAGTGTGTCCAGGTGACTGAGCCTCTGTGGTTCAAGGGAAAAGTAGGAGGTGTCAAAGAAGGTGACAGAGTGATAGGAAATATTTACAATTACATTATTTGTGATCAAATCTGAGCAAATGTAGGACATTATTCACTTCATTCATGTGCAATGAACCAGGCTCACCATTGGTCTTCAAATAATGAATTCTACAGCTGAAATGATTTATCGGATTCATCATGATGAATCGATTATTGAACTAATCGTCAACTAACCTAGTAATCGATTAATTGTTAACTGGAGAATAGAGACTCAAAAACCACCATCTTCTGGAAGAACAAGTCATTCAGAGCATCAATTAAAGCAAAACTGTACAAAAATATATACATTTTTCATTTAAGATAAACAAAACACTTTTGTCTGTTAATATGTTCTTCCCAAAAGTCCTCAAGTGGCAAAGTAAAGTAATAATGCCACGTTACTGCAATATAGGCAATAAAATATTTGCGTCTTTTAATGAATTTCTAATTTTGTATTTTATAAAAGGCAGAATGTTAATTTTTTATCTGACTGCTTGATTAATTGTCAGACTAATCAGTTGAATAATCAGTTACTAAAATAATTGTTAGTTGCAGAAATTTACATGAGAAAATTCTCCTGTAAAGTAACACAAACAAACATATGGCTCATACGGGCGTTTGCCCAGGATGGCATTAGAAAGTGGGCGTAAGTGCATCTAATCAGCAATCAAAGGAGAGTTGGCACTCTGGTGTGTTGAGTTGGTTGAGCGCCTTGTGCCAGACTCGATGATCTCATCCAATGGTGAAGGGTAGCAGAGAATTGAAAATTTATCAATGTAAATACTGTCGATCCTGTCTTATTGATGAGCTTCTAGTATTTTGCAAAGGAAATCGAGCAAAAGCATCAGCCTATGGATGTGCAATAGTAGTAGAAACACAACCTAACAGACAAAACAGTTGTAATTGTTGTGAAAGATGGACCATCAGAAAGCCTCCCCTATAAAATGCGTTGAGGTTTGTGGTTGTTATGTCACAAAATGTGTCTATAAAGCACTGCAGAACCACAAAACCTGCCAGAGTCTTTACCCTGCATAGTCTAATTATGTAATTTTATCGGATACTGAGTTTTGTTGCAACTTTGTTTCTTTTACTTAAAGAAAACATGTGAATGTACACATCTCTACAACCCTGTAGTATTACTAAAATGTATTCCTATGTAAAACCAATATATCCTGAAACCTGTTTTGTTTAACCCAGACCTCCCGCGACCCAACAGAGGCGTTTCACCCAACGTCTCATTCTATTTCAGTAGAAATAGCCCATCTTAGGTAATAAACCAAAGTTCGACATGCAGGTGAACCACCGCCTCAAACCTCTCCAAGCTTTCAGGTTGTATAACTCCTGGCTCTGATCGTTCCCACAGCTGAGAGCCTCACGCTTGTGCAAGTAAAAATATCAAGAGTGGTGCTTTGCAGAGAGAGGCTGGAGTGACCCGAGCAGTTTTGAACAGGAACGCAGCTTTGAAAGGCAGAGACTGCTCTCGCCTGAGGACGATCTCTGCCTCTTAAATGGAGAAACGCTGAGATAAGAATGTAAAGGCACCTATGGGAGAGGGAGATTATACTTTCTTTTTTTTTTTCTTTTTTTTTGGAGTCAGATGAGAGCCGGATGCCAAGTTCTGTTTTCACATACCGCCCCTCTCCTGCCTCGTACTGCTGCCGCCCCCACTCACAGTCTCTGGCACCAAACTGCAGTGAAACAGGTATATCAGATTCATCTCCTTAAAACTACAAAACAGCACATTTGAATGAAACACGGCGAAGAAAATGCATCATTCTGACTAAAACGGATCTGGTTATGGGGTTTCACTCGCGCAAACATGTACCTTGGTATATCCACACTATGCAAACTAAACACCCTGAAGCTGCACGCCTGTCCTTGGCTCCTATTGTGGAGAGAGACCTTATCGGAGGCCTCAGATACAGAAGGATGAGTGCAGAAAGAGATGAGAGGAGAGGAGGAACGGACAGAGAAGAGAAAGGCCTGAAGCAGCATGAGCAAGAGAGCTTTCTGACTCTCCCGTCTGTGATCTGTCGCCCACACACACACAGACACACACGCAGACAAACAGTGTGACACATCTGCAGCCCACCCCTCTAACACATCCACATCCAATCTATCCGGAAAAACACCTTCCTGGTAAACACACACACACACACGCACGCACGCACACACACAATGCACAAGGCACACACTCTGACAGGGACCCGCTGCCCACCGCCTCTCAACAGACACGGATCAACTCACTCACACCAACACACAACGCAAACGCTCTCACACGTTCAGAACCCACCTACCTTCTGCCCGTCTCTCTGCAGCAGAGAGCGAGCCGATGATTTTATCCTGATTTCACGTCTTCCAAGAGATGAAATACATATTTTAAGAGAGAAAGCAGCTCGGACGAGGACTTTCCTCGGAGAGCACGTTCAGTACAGCTGGAGGTGCATGACTAATGCGGTCTGTCTCAGATGGTAAAAACTGACAGCAGTGACAGGTTGACCAAAGATAGTCAAGGGAAATTCAAGATAAGTACTGATAAATTGCTAGAGGTTCTACTTATTCATGAGCATTTTTAGATTTGTGCCTCTTGCTATATTTTAAGAAACACGAATACACAAAAGATTTTACATTATACAGTATTTTCCAGCAGTTTTCACCCAGTTTTAGATATCCAGATTTATCTTAAATTTGAAAAGAAATTATGTTTTATTGTAACAGCATAATCTCACACTGAAAAATATATTTCAAAATTATTTGCAATTGCTTGTTCAATGCAGAAACAACACCGGCCAAATATGCTATTGGCTTCAAAGGTGATCAAAATATTAGATGTTGCAAGCATCAGTAATGTTTATTCAATCTATTGTGCAGATCTGGAGTCTTCCAAAAATAGCCACTGAGGTTCAGTCTTCTTGAACAGTACAACTCCAATAAACTGAAATGTCTGGTATACCACTGGAGATATTTGTTCTTCATTTTTATTTCATTTGTTGTCAAAAGGGAAATGAAAAACAGATTATTTTTCTCAAAAATTAGAAATGTTCCTGCTTTGTCTTAACTTTTAGGAGATATCTACTACATTTGCAATCAGAAACAAATTTCTTTGTTAAATCAAATACATCTAAATCTTTCAGTCTCTAATTTTAGTAGCTAAAGTTATTTTGTTAACAAAACCAGTGAAATTGAAATGCCAACAGGTGACTAAATCGTGACTATAAGGTGATAACATTCTAGTTGTTAGACTCCACTCGGGTCGCTTTCATACTTCGGTCTCTCATTCTTACCGCTTTCACTCCAATCAGTCGACTACATCAGTTTCAACCCTCGTCTCTGGGAAAGAAACCTGTGGTTAAGTGCCTTTCCCATTTGGTAGCAGGACGCTATACTCAAACTCACAAGATTTCAATTGAAAGATGTTTCTTCCCATGGTCCTTTGAAAGACAAACTGGCCCACAGCCTCACAGATCCACCACTATGCCTGACAGCTGTCATGATGTTGAAAACCTCAACCTTAATGTGTGTTGATCAAAACGTGTGGTTCCAGTGAAGGCGCTGAAGAGCTTAGCAAACTCCCACTGCTGATGTTGTGGGGACAAAAGGCTCCAAACAACCTGGTTGGCATAAACAGAGGGTCTAACACTTGCTGGGGAAACTAAGATTCAACACAAACACTCAGGTTTTAATGACAAAATGCTTGAGTTACCCAGTTTTGTCTCCACAGAATAAACTGACTCAGATGAAACATGTCAAGTGTGGAATTGTCCTGCTGCAATAAAAGACTAATTTATTTGAAGCCAGAATAATTGCTTTTTATATTTAGAGTAAACTGGTTATAAGTAAGCAGTTTGAGCATCCGTTTGATGCTCAAGTCGCTCGTTTGTGACCGTTCACTTAACTATTAATTTAATTTGATGCAATTTATGTGCAGTTCTCTTCACGTGTCTAGAGGCACTAACGGCTCACAAACAGCAGTTGAGTTAAACACAAAATGCACGCTGTTAAACTAACAAGTCGTTGAAAGTCAGATTTATTTTACTTTGATGCTGTAGTCGTCGCATTATGTTGATCGATTCCATTATTCTCAACATGTTTAAGCAACAAAGCAAAATGTTTTATATTTCGTCCACCACAGAGCAGCTCACAAACCCAGGATATTTTCTTACCAGTTTGTGAAAAGCCAGTTTGACAGAAAAACATTTTGACATTTTGTTGGACTTTTATATTTTCTGAATTTGTGTCCATTTGCAACTGCAGCTCATCAGATGAAAAAAAAAAAAAAAACAGCGACAGTCCACAAATATCTAGAACTGCAAGAGTATATTTTTGTGTCTGTTGTGTAACATCCCACCCGTAAACCGTAAGAGCAATTCGCACGTATTAGCAAATCCCTCTGTAAAACATTTTGACATTTCTCGATCAATTTGTACTTGTGAAGCAGGTTTTAGCACAATTGCTTGTCATTTTGTGGACGATGCTAAATTTGTGACTTCCTTCGTGTTTACTCGCAGATTTTTGTTCATTTGTTCCTTTTGTGTGGCTGCAGAAACAAACGCATTGAATTCACATGCACAAAAAGGACAAACTCAGGAAATATGCCATAGCGAACGTGTGCAATGTTTTCTTCTACAAAGCAATGCTGATTTAGGCAGTCAAAGGGTTGAATTGGTGCGTTGTAGGTATCAGAAGAGGAGAAAAGTGACTTGTTGCACTAAGATTTTTAACAATGGTTTGGAATGTCACAAAAAGTAAGATTTATTCTCCCTTTCAGTGTGGTCTACCTGAAATTTCTGCTTAAAATTATGTTGTCCCCTTCAAAAGTGCACAATCCAAACCTAATCGCTATTAAAAGGATCCAACAGATGCTTCAGATACCAAAGTAAAAAAATAATAATAATAATTCATGTGAAGATTTCTCTCTATTGTGCAACTAGGATCAGGATTCTCAGGAATCTCTGTTTAGTCAGTGAAGAATTGTCAGTTTTCTTCTTCTTTATAATCTGAAATATTTCAGCTTTAGCTGACACATTTCTTTAAATGAATCAGCTCGACACACATTAATCCAGTCAAGTTCGCTGTCATGTAAAATATCTTCAAGAAGTAAAATAAATATCTAGATAATCTTTTCGCTTCATCTTCTGTGTTTTAGGTTGAAAGGAGAATTGCATCCCTTTATGATCACAGACCAGAGATGTCATGTGTTACTGCAATTGCTCAAAAATAAAAAAAATAAAATAAAAAAACATCTGCTGAAAGCTGTTGGTGCAGAAAAAGAAAATGGAGAGAAAAGCGACCTGTTGGGTTCACAAAACATAAAAGAAAAAAGGTCAGGGGTGTCACAGATTCATCCTGTGTTCCAGTGAGGTCTGCCTGGTATATTTCTAATCATTTAAATTGTATTTGAAATGACGCTTGGAGGCCTGTATTTACAGTGTTCAGGCAGGAAGTGAACAGAGAGAAAAGGTGCATTAGTATTTTGGTATCATGAATTGAACCACGGACTTTAGAGACGTCAAGGACTAATACTTGTGGGGTTTTCACTCTACCTTCCTCAAGAAAAAAGCAATAGTTAGATTTTTTGCTATATTTTTTATTCTGAGGGAAGTATGATTTCAGAACAAAGAGTGAAATGCTTAACTAAAAAATATTGGCATTGACTGAAACTGAATAAAATTCATTAAGAAAAAGCTTTTTTTTTTATTAAGTCAGTTTTCATTGAGGCGATTGACAGCCTGATAAAGACTGGGACGCTTTAACAGTTCAGCAGCAAAATCTTGGGTTTCTGAACGCTCTGGTTGGCATGGTAATGGGGAGAATAGGTCACAGTTGTGCAACACGTTTAAGTCGACACATTCACAGAGGGGTTTCAGTAATGTTTATCTGCCTCTCTCTTTTTCTCCCCATCTGGTGTAAACACACAAACTCCAATGCTCATTCCTTGGCCATAAAACAGCCACAAACTCATATTTTAATGTATCAGAACTAAAGCAGACAAACAAACCTTTTCTGTAAATTCCTGGACATATAAAAAAAAAAAAAGAACAATAAACCCACCTGCACAGATGGGCTCATCCCCACTCCACTGTCGGTCACCCTGACACCGACGAACCGTGACATCCAAGCCATCAGGCAACGTAAAGCCCGGCTTGCAGCGGACCTCTAGCAGGCCGGAGAAGGAAGGAGTGGCAGACATGAGGCGAAACACCGAGTTTTCATTCGAGGGAAGAGGCCAGGGACAAGTACGACCTGGGGTGGGGAGAGAGGGAGAAGATCCAGGAGGGGAGGAGAGAGGGCAGAAAACAAGAGGGTCGGGAACAAAACAATTCTTAGGAAGTGTTGGATGTTAACCAAAGAAAACAGTTACAGCTGAATCACTTTAAAAGAGCACTAATGAGGTTGTATAACTAAATTGCTTGCAATTACAATGCCCTACTTTATGACACACATACATAATAAAAGCTTGTGTTCTGCTTTCTGAGGGCTTGGGGTTGCTGGGTTTTATTTTATTCTCCAGAAGAAAAAAAAAACACAGATTATGTGTTGGCTCAGAGACACAGACGCAGATTTTATTATGTGCGATTGGGCTCACCACCCAAGGCGCTATTTAGTCTGGGGCGTCAACAAAAAAGCTGATGAGGTTACTAGTGTAAGACTGGAGGCACAATATTTCTTTTTTTACAAAAAATGTTTTTGATTAACTATGATTTAAAAAGGGGGGAGGCGAGGTTGGACAAACACATGAAAACTACAAAACATCGAGTGGACAAACTTGGGCCGAAAATACCTTAGAACAGAACTTTGATTAAATATTCTTTACATGAGAGAATAAAACCACAAAAAACTTCTTGTTTTTCAAATATTACAACAAAAAAACAATCTTGTCTGATTCTATCAAGTTAATATTGCCTTAAAAATATAACAGTCGGGTGTGTGGAAGTAAATGTGTCTTAACAGATAAAATCTTTTGGTGAAAAATGTGGGGCTGAAAGCTCACAAAAATTTATCATTACTTTAAAAAACACATAACCTGACAGTGAGAAGATTTTTCACAAATTTTTTATTTGTATTTTTTCAGAACTTTGTTTATTTCTGATTTCGGGGGCTGCAGCGGAAAGAGCCTGCCCAGGTCTCCTTTCAAGCAAGAGCCGCCCCTGCAGATGCAGATACGCATGCGCATCAAGCTTTTCACAGTGAATCGTAATGAATCCAGTTACCTGGAGCCACACAGCTCAGACCACACTCGCCGTCGCACAGGCATTGGCGCTTGCTGCCGCATTCTGCGTCAGATTTGCAGGTCCGAGGACAGGCTCTCGTTTTCCTCTCTCCTCCCTGAAGTCTCTCCACACACGACCCTGTTGTGACACCAACACTCGTCACACACCACCGCACTAATCATACGATTGTTCACATCTTGAGAGATTCTGTTTGCCAGCTCTGCTTTTGTCTTCTTTTTGGAGGGGGGAAACATTTGCGTGGTTGGCTGAGTAAACGAGTATTTCCATGGTGGGTTTTGTTTAATCCCTTCTGTTCAGCTTTCGGCCTTCCTTCTTATATAATGATGTTTCATCTGAAAATCTCAATTTTTATAACTGCACTTAATTTGAACAGTCTATTCCTTAAAATAGTGTTCAAATTTCACATTTTCACAAGGTACAACCACAAATTTCTATTTAGTTGATTTGGCTTTTAGGTGAAAAGACAAAGAGAAAAAGTCAGAGCAAGCGTCAGAAGTTACCTAATTAGTAAATAGAGTCAACCTGTGTGTAACTTAATCTCAGTATAAATGCAGCTGCAGTGAAAGCCTGAGAGAGCATAACATTAGTGAACAAACAGCATCTCACAGATCACAGTTTTAATCCATCAAAGTAGAAACAGTTTGGCACAACTGCAAACCCACAAAGACATGGCCAAAGAAAAGACAAAAAAAAAAAAAAAAAAGACTGTGCGAAGACGGCATTTGTCAGAAAAGCAGCCAAACGGCCCATAGCAACCACAGCGGAGCTACAGGAGCCCTGAAGATCTGTAGACACAACAATTTATTAGTTGTGCCCTCAAAAATAATCTGTCTCTTATAGAAGAAGACAAAGCCAAAAAAATTCATTATTAAAGACAAGAAGTTTGCTATTGTGAACATGTTTTTGGCAGCATCATGCTGTGGAGATGCTTTTCTTCAGCAGAGGCAAAGAAGCTTCTCAGAGTTTATTGGAAGATGGAGCTAAAAACAAGGCAATACTAGAACCAAACGTACAGACAACATATAACAACATACAAACACAGAGAGCTACAATGAAAAGGTTTAGATCTAATCATGCGCTAGAGCGGCCCAGTCAAAGTCCAGATCTAAATCCAACTGAACATCAGTGGAGAGGCTTGAAAATTGATGTGCACAGTTACGTCTGATCTACGAGTCGCAGATACACAGCAACAACTCAGCTAGATACAAGTGCACACCATGCTTTTGAGATTTTATTTGTAGGAAATATTGAAAGCCATGTATCATTTTCCTCTTGATTTACAATTATAGACTACAATGTGTTACTCTGTCACACAAAATCCCAATAAAATAGTTTCAAAGTGGCAACATGTGGAATAAATCAATGAGTAAAGATACTTTTGCAAAAGCACTGTATGTGCAGCCACGACCACCTTCTCTGCACGTCTTCCACTGACAGCTGCGCATGTTAAGCATCAGTTTCGTACAACTTTAAAAATGTTTCAGAACAAGAGCCGAGGGTCATGCCGGAACCCGAACTTTTCAAAAATACTCCTAGAAAGTGAGGAGAAAAAAATACCCACACACAGCTGCATTTATCCACAAATTTCAGTACAGAAAAAATATGTAGATATTATTTGTAGACTATAACATGTAATATTGGGTCTTATAAATAGAAGGCTGTTTTGAAAATCTGAAGTCACCTGATCAAAATACTAGTTTTAGGACTTTTGGCAATAGAGTGTTTAGTGCAAACTCCGGGAGTTTGGTGCTTACATTCAAATGTAATGTGTTTTATTGGCACAATAAGATGTGCCGATATATTTTTTTATTAAACCTCATTTAGTGAAATTTATTTCCAGCTGTGATTTTCTCTGAAGAGGAGCCTTACCTGAAGCCTGAGGGGAAGCCGTTCCAATCAGAGCCCAGAGGAAGAGCAGCAGCAGTGCAGAGTCCATCATTAGAGGCAGACCTCTGGATGATATGAGTGAGGGACAAACACACATGCAGCTTTTTTAAAGAAGTAGGTGGGGGGGAACACAAAGGGTGGGACAATGCAGGGAGTGGGTGGGGGGTGGTTTCAGAGAACCCAGGAGCTCACATCTGTTTTGTGTTGAAGACAAAGAGAAATGAGGAACATTCCACTCTGAGGGACCTTTCACCCATTTCTGTTAAGACAGCACAGACTGACAAGCTTATGAATAGACCTGTAAACAAGTTTTTATTTTGACAACACAACTATGATGCATCTGACACTTTCAGCTATATGAAAAGTATACTCAAGAACCGAGCAATTGATGACAACATCTGACATTTTAAAATGATGTCATCAGACAGAAAAAATATATAGTTATGTTCAAATTATGGTATTATAAAGACCATTTTTTTAAAAAAAAATAACAAAATACCAAATTCAATCAGAATTTCGTATTTCAAATCCCTTTTTGGTAACACTTTATTTGAAGGGGTGTGCTTAAGGCTGACATTACATGACGTAAACATGACATAACACCTGTCATGTAGATGAGGGGAGTCTTCCAGTAAATAATGACACTTTTAATGCAGATTTGCATTAAAAGTTGCAATAAAAGTGTATTATTTAGCTTTTTTTTTTTTTTGTAAAACTTACATTAGAACTTACATTAAAAACCAAGTAAAAGATTCCACTTTGTTTTAAAAATGTCATTATTTACCGAATGAGACTTCATGACAACAGTCGTAAACATTCATGAAGACTCCTTCATGTTCGTGATAGGTGTTATGTCAGGTTTATAACAGCGTCATATCAGTCTTATGCACACCTTCAAATAAAGTGTTACACATTTTTTTAATAGAATATTTGAAACTAATACTTACAGACGTTAATTTACTACATGTTAGAAAATGCTAACGTACTTCCGGTGAATGCAACAAAGATTGTGTCCAAACAAGAGGTCTCACTTTAACATAAAGTGTAGACGTGTAACTTTTTACTCAAGTAAGAATAACGATACTTTATAATAACTTTACTCAGGTGAAAACAAAAAGTATGGTGATGTAAAACTCCTCCTCAATTTTTTTTTTTTTTTTTTTTGTTACTCGAATAAATGCAACTAGTTACTACTCACCTCTGGCCACAAGTCATAGGGGATACAGTAAACTTGTAGAAGAATATGTATCATTCAATTGAGACTGAAATATAACTTTTGGGCAAAATGCAAGGAAAAAATTAACATATCATAAAACATTAAATTCATCCTCCTACAGGGATACATGGTGATAGTATTATGCTCTTCAGCATGATATAGGAGCTTACTTTAAGTTAATAATTGGCTAATATTGATTTAAAAAGTACTGCCTTTATCTGCAGATTATTTAACTTATAAAAATGTTATTTAAGTGAAAAAATCTGCCAATGGAACTAGTACTTTTTCACTAAACATTAACATATTGTTGATTTAATTTCGCTGAAATGTGACTTATTAGTTAGTTTTGTTTTATTTCTAGTATACTAAGATTACACAAACCAGTTGATGTTTTCCTTCCACTTGACAGATATGTATTCCTTGGTGTTGGTCTATCACACAAAATCCCACTAAGATACATTCAGTTTTGCTGTTTTAAGTGTCAAAATATGAAAAGGTACAAGGGAGATTAATACTTTTTGCAAAGCATCTCTAATGATGGTGTTAAATATTTCCCAAATATCCAAAGGGACAAGCACAGAGTTTGTGAGACAGCTGACAGGCTCAGGAATGCGTGCAATGTGAACAAACAAGAAGAAGATCAAAATATCAGAACAGCCCTGGAGCATCCCAAGACAAATCACAGTCTAGCTATCACGTCGAACTTTGACCGACTCTTTCCCCCCTCTAGAAACCCGACTTTATTTCCAGATGGAGCTAATGTGAAACACAAACTTGTGAAGAAACAGTCAAAACAGAGCAGCAGTGGATGAGAACAATCTTTTATTGGTGTTTTTTTTTTTTTTTTTTTTGCTTTGCTTTGTTTGGGAAGTTGCGACTACATCCAAAACCAGCCAGCTCACACTGGCTGGGGAGAGGGAAGAGGGGTTGGGCACCATGAACACTACTTATGCAGCAGTCACTACAAGGTTCACCAACCAACCACATCTGTGAGGATATTGGAAACCGGATCTTGTTGGGTAGAGCAAACAATCACTGAGTGAGATGATACAGGCTGTAAGGAACCGTCGAGGAGCATTGCAGTCATGTGCATAGTCCTTACACAGCTCGAAAACAGAAGACGAAGGTAAAATAAGTCTGCATGAACGTCACGTTCAGGCCCATGAGTCAAGTTTATGAAACCCACTGGGGTGGAGGAGACGGTGGTGGTGGAGTCCAGAGCAGAAGTGAACGTCCGAGGGTGAGCATTTCTGAGGAACACTCAAAAAGATGTTTCTAGATGCAAAAGATCATGTCTCTCCAAAGAAAGAAAAACATTCAGCAATATAGAATAATAACAATAAGAGGGTAATCATCATAATTATAACAATAACAATAGCTGTAATGGTAACTACCATCCTGGTCATTAAAGGGATTAAAAGCACACACTTTCGCTAGTCATCCCTCCCCCAGGAACATAATAACACTGTGTACCATGCCCTTGTGTAGGTGTTGTTAGATACAGTAGGAAGCAGACAGGTGGCTATGGGGAAAAAGCACTAAATAGCAACAATCTCTGTGGATCCACATGGGGAATCTTGGCTTTTATTTGTCCCAGAAATCTGGGAAAATGTTACACTATTCCACTCAATGGTGGGGGGGAGGGGAACATGACCCGTCTCCTGAAATACACCAAATACGTATTCAAAGTATTTCTCCTTCTAAAGTGTGATTATTTAATATCAGTTGCGCTGGTTGGGGCTAATATCGGTGGGGGGCTGGTTTCAGAGTATGTTACAACACTGTATGGGAAGAGTTTAACCGTGGGAGCAAGCAGAAATAGAAGCATGGATATATGGATTCAAAGAGGATGCAGAGGAGCAGGACTATCCAGGGCTCCATAACATCACAAAGCACTGCGCTGAGAGAGAGAAATAAAAATAAAAAAAACAGATCCAGATATAAACGGATTTCAGAAATATGCACCAGTCGACAGGGTGAAATTGTCTATTAAAAAGATAAAAAGGAAAAAAAAAAAAAAAACACAAGACCTGGTCAAGACAAGTGCTGAATACACCTCGTGTCTTTCATTCTGTCTCTACTGAGCATGCCCAGTGACCTTCACGTGACAGGAAAAATAAAAAGGAAGTGCTCGAGAAAAAAATCCACAAAATGCTCAACAATACGATTTTTAAGATAATTTTTGCTCTCTATATTACAAATTATTACATATGTCCTCCACCGTGCTGCTGCATTGTGACTAAAGCATCAATGGCTGACAACTCCAGACTCATCTAAAAGAAAATGATGTTCACCATGGCTTCTCTGCATCTCTGTGTCCAAAACATGTAGAAAATATACAAAATTATTCTCTGCATTTGCTCTCCCTCTAAATTTTTCTTAAGTATTATAAAAATATACAATTCTCCAATAACAAAACCCTTAAAAGTCACATCTTTTTTAATCAGTTAAATTACTCTCCATCAATCACTTTTAATAGCTCAACAAAACAAGACACCTGAGCTTCAGAACACAACCCTTTTCCTTGACTTATACATTCATCATTTTAATCGTCAGTGTCCTTCTCATTATGATTTTCAACTCATTAAGTCCGTCAAACCATCCCGGTAATTTGGAGTCTCAAGTTTAATTTGTCTCTTCTTCCTGATTTTTCCTCCATCACTGGTCACCCAGACGGTTCTCGTATTTACTAAGGATGTTGCGGCAGCGGCCCAGTTCTTTCCGCATCTCAGCCACTTCCTGTCGGAGGGCGGCGTTCTCTCGCTCCAGGTAGGCGGCCCGCACCGAAATCTGGTTCTCCTTCAGGCGGCGAGCGTCCCGGGAACGCTTCGCAGCCTCGTTGTTTTTGTACCTCCTGGTCCAGTACTTCTCGTCCTAGGAGGGGAACAAACACAGGAGGGGCATTTAGTGGTTTTAGCATGTGAGTGAGCTTTCACCAACAAACACAAATGAAAACTTGAAGACCAGGATCTAAAGGGTGACAAAGACTTGTTACAGAGTTCTTCTGTTTTTGCTTGTCAAATGTATTTCTTTAATTAGTTAGCTAAACTTGTGTAAAAACAATTTGCCCTCATGATAAAATCATAAATTAACAATGATTAAGAACATTTTTTGGTTTGATTTCACTTACCCTGATCAAATAGGAATCAATTAAGATATCTCAAAAAGCAATACATCATGTCCTGATATAAGGACAGTATAAGCCTACAAAGCCATTTCTAAGAATTTAGGACTCCACTGAAGCACAACAATAGCCACTATCCACAATATAAACATGCACCAAGAGTGGCTGGCCAATCAAAATAACCTCAAGATGGAGTCAATGGCTCCTGCAGAAGGTCACTAAAGAACTGTAACATTGAAAGCTCTCAGTTCAGCTCAATGTTAATAATTTTTAGATGTTTCCTTGTTGCCATGTGCCTAATTTAAATGAATGAGTTATCAGGTTTCTGCAAAAGTTGATTAAATGGTAAAAAAAAATAAAAAACACTAATGCAACCATATAAATCGTACTTAAAACATGCAGGATTGTAGGACCAGTGAATCAAAGCTGATGATCACTGTGACGTAATGTAACTTTATATGCAACCAAAAGTCTTTCCTGTTATCTGTAAAGAAGGTAAACATAGGACTGACAGCAAATAAACAAATTTTAAGTCCAGCATCCAACTCTTGGTAAAATCTCAAAATAAATAGAAATCTTGCTATTAGTTCACTGTTCAACATTATATGTTGCACCATCACTTGTGCCTGATTTCTGATCTCCTGTCTTCGTAAAAGCTCTTACCTATTGATACAGATCTTGGCCAATTTAAGAATTATAAGACAATAAGCTACAGCAAAAACTTTCAAAATACTCTTCATGTATTAAGCGTTATTGATTATTTATAGTAGAGGAGACATCACACCGTGTGTCAGAGCAGTTTCTCTATAACAGGATATAACAGTTTTTGACAAATGATTGCAGACTATACATTTTAAGCTACATTTAGTATCTGCTGAAAGTCTTGCTCTCTCTCGCTGTCTTGCAGCCAGAATGTACTTCAGAAACGCTGTAAAAAGTACAACTTCCTACCTCTCTGTGCTTACACCTTCTTAACACTAAAAATAGCTAACAAAATAACTAATATAAGTAACAAGATAGCTAATAGTCGATAGTAAATGTAGTAAAAACTTTCACACCTGAGAGTCTTCTTGTCAGGGCGCTAAAGGAACCGACGTTTACTAATCGGAAAACGATTTTGGGATTTCTGGAAATCGAGTGATTTTTGATGCTTCGCAAATTTACCTTTTATCCATAAAATACCACAATATTTACACCACATTCATTTGAATAATTATATTCTCAAAGCTAAAATATATACAGAACAGATTATCAGCTAAAGAAACTTTTGCAGTTTTCCGTAAAGGCAACATTTCTGAACTTCAGACTTATTTGTTAAATATGAGCAGAGATCTTTGTGTGCCTTTTTCTGAATAATCTGTTATGAAGGTCAGCTATTTCTGCACTGTGTTACTCATTTGTATCACAGGTTAGTTTGTGATTCATTTAAAAGTGAATCACAGCTAAAAGTGTTATTTCCTCAATTGTCGATTGAGCAGAGCACATCCGTCCAATGAAGATCTAATGTGCAGATTAAATGCAGATTTTGGTCTCTTGAAATTAGCTTTCTGTTGATAACAATAGAAAGCTAATTTCCACGTGCATTTAACAAACAATCAGAAAAATTCTGCAAAAGTTGATTGAAATCTGTACTCCTTTTTCATTTTGCCTCCAATCTAACACTCAATAAAGAAAAAGTAAGTAATCTGAGTTTTCTTACTGGACTCACCTTCATGTTATCAGGCACTAGGATCTTGCGTGCCTTTTTGATCATTGGCTGTGGTTTCAGCTCTTCCTCGCTGAAGGAATGCCTTCTAGGGTCAAAGTCTTGCTCTCCAGAGGAGCTGGACATGGCCATGTCTGATTGATCCATCTCAAACATTCCAATCGCATCCGGTCCGCTTCCCGTGGGCGTCAGCAAAGGAGGACAGGAGGAGGAAGAGGAGGAAGAAGGCGATTCGCAGGAGTCGTTCATACTCGACTGACCACCTGGAAATAAAGGAGAAAATGTAATTGTGTGATTAACTAAGTCAATTAATGAGCAATAATCCTACAGCGGTGAAAGTAAATAAATTGGCCAGAGATTTGAATCTGAGAATCTCTCCCAAATGGTGATAGTGTTATCATTCCTTGAATTTAGATTTAGATTCAAAGCTACTAGTTCCATCAAAAAAAATGTGCAGTATATTTTTCATTTGCTATGTTAAAGTTTCATTTTGAAACTGGTAAAATTTGGAAATTGGCACAATCTGAGCAAATGCAGTTAAAATAAGTGAGACTGAGATCATATATCTAGTGGTAAACATTTAAAAGATGTGAAAATCGTCGTGATGGCCACCAGAGGGCAGCAGAGAGCTGCTTTTCTCACTGCCAGAGACTTGCAAACATTCCTGTGCCTGATTTAGAGGTGAGGTTTTTCCAGACAGCCTTCATGAAAAGGTGCGTGCGTTTTTAAGAGAATCTGAATTATTTACAAAAACTTAACGAATAAAAAAAACCCCACTTTTATAGCATATTCAGAATAAGATGAAATAGGTTTTATAAAAAAAAAAAAAACAGTATCATTTTAGAAATGTTTTTTTTGTTTGTTTTGGAGATTAAAGACAAACTTTTGTAAATATAACTTAACAACTATACAAACTATACAACTACCAAGAGTTGTACTGTGTTTTTGTGTAAACTATAACCACAACAACAAATTAACCTGACTGATCTGAGCTAAATAATCAAATCAGTTATCAAGGCAATAACCGTTATATTGTAATAAAACTTATGTCAAAAGAAAGATTTACAAATGGAAATGTTATATAACCACCCTCCTCCCTTCTTAAAATCTCTTACTTTAGATGGGGCCAATAAAGGGCTATACACTAACCCCAACCACCTTTAGGTCCACCACTGATTGCTTTACCCTAGTGAGTGCACAAATATAGACATTGATTTAAATATCTTTGTACAAAAATACGTTTTTTTAAGAGTCTAACCATAACTACCTGTTAACCATGTGAAACCACCGATCTGTTGTATACTGTGCCAGTATAACGTGCTGGTGATATGAGGGCATATTTTAATACAAGGCGCGTACTGTTTACTTCTAATCTCAGTGTTCAAAAATGCCAACGCCTTAATCACAGTAAAACAATGATCATGTTGCCCAATCGACAGGATTACGATCACTTTACAGCAGGAGAGCTAGACTGTTTGTGCCATGCTGCACATCAGGAACCAGTTAGCCCAACCACCTGGTTGAAGGTTTTCTTGAACTGCATTTCCTGAGTTCTGGGCGGCTCTGATACTGGATGATGTGCAAACTGGTTTTGGTGCGCTCTATCACTCACATGTTCTGATAGTCAATATCTGGATTTTTTATCTAGAGGTGATAAAACATCACCTCTGCGATGGAAAAAACTTGTACAAACAGCATTCCAGCGAGGACAGAAGCCTCTCTTTTTTAGCTTATAAAGCAATTAAAAGCTAGTCAGTTTGATGATCTCTCACACAATCCCTACATTATTCTCTAATAATACTTTACACTTGTAAATAATCGCCGTAATGCAAAAACAGTCCAGCAGCACAGGGAAGGAAACTCTTCCTGTTGCTCTGTTCCTCCCCCCTCCTCTCTGTGGGGCTCCTCCTCCGTCTCAGCCTGGCCCTGCCTCTAGTTCCCTCACTGCAATACTCCCATCCTCTTCACGTGTACCGACGCGTGCACATGGCCGTGGCGTGTGAAGCAGGGAGAGATTAAAGACGCACCACTGCAAACACTCTGCACACTGCTCTCACTGTGTCTTTCCCTCACTCGGCAGTGTTTTGACCCTGATGCACATCAATTATTGGCTGAGAGAGGGAGCTTGCTGATCGCACTGTACACTGCTGTACATAGATCGCATTCCAAGCTACAGCAAAGCCTCTCGTCACTGCTGTGGAGTTGACTCATCAAAAAAGCCAAAGAGTTTTCTTGTGTACTATCCCTTGGTGGTCTTACAGCTTTCCCCAAAAACTCAACTAACTTTTTGCTAAGCACCTAAATCCTGTAGTTTACGTTTAAATTAGATTTTGCCTTTAGGGCCATGTGACTCTATCTCATGCCTTCACTGTGACCCCAGACCACAGAAAAATGCTTTGTCACTGGTATTTGTTTAAACTCAAAGAAGAACCAAATAACAGACACTACATAACCTTGGCTGCATTTAAACGACCATTAAATAATCTCAAATCAGTAGCGTGGGACATTTTGTCCTTTAAAGCTTGTAAACTATTAAAAGCTGTGATGAAGTATCTTCCATCGCTGCTGCCATGTAAGATACTTCCATAGCAGATGGGAGATCTGCTGTGGAATCTCTGGTTTGTGAAGACCATTTGTGAATGGTCTTCACTAACCAGCCAATTTGTGAAGACAAACCTGAAAAATGGCGTCAAGAAATGGGCGATATGGAGATAAAATTTGGTCTTTATATTTTGTGATAACTACTGCAATAAACAAAAAAAATTGCACAGTTTTTAGAAATTGATGAATGTCATTTTGGCAATAGTTCTGCTACTGCATAAAAGTACAAAATATTTATATTTTTCCAAATATACTGATATTTATGGATGGAAATAATGTGGGGGAAAAAAATGCAAACTCAAACAACCAGAGTCAGCATAAATCACAATTTTCATCTTTTTTTCCGATAACCACCAACTCACCATGTAGACAGTCGCTTCCTCCTCCTTGACTCTGTGGCTGGGCCACCTCCAGGCCAATGAGAGACGGCGAAGACGAGGAAGAGGGCGACGAGGACGAAGATCCAGGCGGCGACGAGGGCGGTAGGCACTGGGAGCTCTGGTTGGGCACGGCCGACTGGGAGCTCTGTGAGGGGATCTGGGCCGAGCTGGAGCTGTTGTTGTTGTGCATGCTGCCCATTCCGTTCTCGGTCAGAAACTCCTCCAAGTCCATGTACTGGAGCTGAAAGAGCCCGCCGTCTGCGGGAAGGGTGCGATCCCACATGAGAGGTCCCAGGAACTGGTTGAAGCCCGCACCGCCATTTCCTCCAGCACTGCCACCTCCACAGCCATTACTGCTGTTGTTGCTGACTATCCCATTGCCATTCCTCATGGAGCACACTCCCAAAGAATCCTCATCTAGGTCCAGCCTGTCTTTGTCTGCCATAGAAGAAAAGCAAAAAAAAATTGTTTGTTTTAGAGATTTTGATTACAAATGCATGCAAAAGCTACTCAGGGTGGCAGGTGGATGCACTTATTCTCCAAATCTCCGTTACACAATCACAAACACAAACTCCCAGATGGACCAGATGGTAGCCGAACTGCAGTATAATTTGCTACAAGAACATGAAAACAAGTTCCTGAACAAATCTCACAATGACTGTACTTCTGTTTGGCAAAGAAAGTGTTTGTGTGCATTATGCAGAGCAGCTTAAGGTGAAACATCTCAACAACTCCATTGTAATCTGGATCCTAACTTTAAACTGCAGCCGGGTTTATAATCCAGGAGAATACTCGTGAGAGTCATGGAGAAGTCATCCCAGGCATGTGTGCTGGCACATGAGACTGGGGTGTGAAGCTCTGTGAGTGAATCAACTGCTTCAAGGTGATACTACAACAGAAATGGGTGGAACTAGCATAACACAAAGACAGGCAAAGTTTCTCACCTTTTGAGTCACAAGGATTCTTCAGCCGGTGGTCTCCCTTCATGGGTTGCTGCAGGAGGGACTTTAAACCGGCCATGGAGTTGACGTGGCCCCCAGTGAGGGAGCCTGCAGGCTGAGTACAACTCCCAAAGTGTGGGCTTGCACCAGCTGGCAGGTCAGGGGTCGGAAGCTGGGAGAGTTGCCTAGACATCCTGGACTGGAGGGAAGGGGCTGGGGGTTGCACCTGAAGTACTCAGGCAATCTGACCAGAGAGCCTACCAATAGGACAAGTATACTGGCAGGCTGTTTGTTTGTATGCAGGAGGGGTGAAAGGTGATGGACACACAGAGAGAGAAAACTTGTTTTAAGATCAATTTATGATAATAAATAGCTTTTGTATCACAGTTACACTGTGTAAAATACTTATAAGACATTATTAATGAGGTGAAACGATTTACCTTGCAGTTGTTGCTATAGAGATCCTTATTTCCTAGTATAAAAATTTTCTTCAAAGTACTCCATTGTTATTGGATGTTTTAAAACTGTAGATCAAGACGTTGCAGTGAAAGGGACAATCAGGCTGATACCGTCTATAAAAGAGCAATAAAACCGCACAGCGGAGGCAAAACAAAATGTCACAACTCACAACTGCGAAGCGGTATCCCGAATTTCTCGTCCTGGACTCAAAAAACAAATTTCCCAAAACAAAAACCAAACAACAACAACAACAACAAAAAAAAAAATCCTTCCGCCGTTACAGCAAGAATAACCTCGTAGGAAAAGAGTGCATGTAGAAAAACAAACAAGAAGTAGCAGCGGTCAAAGGAATAGCTGTGTGTTGGTCAGATGACAAGTTGTGTTGCTGCTTGTCTCCTCTGCTGTGGCGCTCTGCTGTCCGTCAGCGGGGGGAGGGAGGAGGAGGAGGAGACCGAGGAGGAGGAGGAGGAGGAGGAGGAGGGCTCGTTTCTTCTTTCTGTCTCTACTGTTTTTTTTTTTTTTTTTTCCCTCATCCGGTGGATGCAGTCACGGGCGCACGGGCTGGGATCTGCGTTCAGGCCGCGCGACGTCCACGTCCGATCGTCCTCTGCCTCTTGCGCTCAGCTGGAACGGACACGGGCAGTTCACGTGACGTCACGCCTCGCGGAACAGGCGAGAGAGGCGTAGCCGAGGATTTGGCTAGATCACTCATTTATTTATGAGACACACCTACCCTCGTGCGCACCTCGAGGAGAGCAGGCTGTGTATGGCAGGTCGATGTGACATAAAATCAAAACAAACGTCCCCTCGCCTCAGGGTCAATTCATCACCCCTGCCAATTTCTGCCCGTCTTGTTTCCATTTCTTAGAAACCCCTTCGTACTAATGTACTTAACCACTTAATAGTCAATTATATTCTTGAATTATGGCGTAGAGCAGAGGTGGGTAGTAAGTTACATTACACTTGAGTAACTTTTTCTCTATTACCACACTATACGTTTTACTTTGACTTGAGTAATACTTTTATAAAATATCTCTACGCTTACTTGAGCACAGTGGGTAACCACTCACAGATGTTACCCACTGTGAGTAACTTCAGTGAATTAAGAAAATAAAACGAGTGAGAAACAGACACGCATACAGCGAAAGTTAAAGTGAGATTTCTTGTTTGTGTACAAGGTTTGTTTTTCTAGCGTTATTTTGTAGCTGCTGAGTCTGCCGTGCCATTTGGTGCTGGAAGTACTTCACCCTGTTGTACAACACAGAATTACCGACGGTAAGTGTCAGTTTGGAAAAGTGCTGCCTGAATCTGTTATTTTGTAGTCATGTTATATTTATATATTTTTTTGTTGTTCTTTTATTTCAGCCTATAAAATACCAGAATTTTGACATAACATTTTTGCCATTTTTATATATTTAATATCTTTTTTCATCAATTACTCAATACTTGAGTTGACTTTTAACCAGATAATTTTTTACTCTTACTTGAGTAATATCTTGGGTAGTTACTTTTTACTTCGAAGTACTTCTACTCTTCCTTTGGATACTCTACAGACCTCTGGTGTGGAGAGTGAAAGGACATTATGTTTACATATTTTTCACAAGGAGTCTTAGTTGCACAGTTAGAAAAGAATGTGATCAACATATTAAAATATGAAAAATATACTGACACAAGATGGAAACTGAATATTTATACTGAAACTCACTGTTAATAAAGTAAGTAATCTATTAAAATCTCACCAATATAGTTCAGCGATTAATTAAATACATTCAACGTAAAACAAACCATTTTAACTATTAGTTAAAGAGAAAAATCTGAAGGGAACAGATTAAAAGCTTGGAGTATCAGTAGAAGATGAAAGATTTGACCTTATTTATAAATGTCTATGTCTCTCTGAAAAGTTGAAGTTCTCACAGATATTTTGGGTTTTTAACCTGACGTAAGTGAATATGGAATCTCTGCATGTTTATTCAATCTGACTGCAAGATCGTCTCGTCAGGAAGACACCAGCTGTTTTCATGTGGCACAGGCATTGTTCCTCTCTTTGGAATTCAAAACCAAATCATGGACAGTAAGTAATTGAGTACGATCACCTGGGTTTCTACAGCAGGTGCACAGAGGCAAAACAAACAAAGCTGGTTGGAACCCAAAGACTAAATAATGAAAAAAAAAAACATGAAATGAATAATTTTACTAAGCTCTCGCATGATATTGGTTCTTAGTCCCTCCTTGTCAGTCAGGGTTCGCTACATTTTTTTTCTTCAGCACTAGAGCACACAGAAATCACACCTTCATAAGGTCAACAGGCCTGGAGGAGATTAAATCATATGTTTTGGTGGAACCTTTCAAATCTTTTTGCTCATTTTTCAGAAAGTCATGTTTCAAAACAGAGATATCAAAAGTTGTCCTTGCCAGCATGCACGAAGACACAAGTATCTTTAACTTGAAGGAGTATTATTTGGCATCTATTCGTGTTCATTATAATAGTTTCATAATTGCAAACACTGCATTCCATCATATGTGGGATAGAATATTATCTCAGAACAATGCATTGTTCCGATCAAGCCTTTTGTCCAAGTCTTGATCAGATTGGGATATGACTACAAAAGATTTCAGAGTGTTTTCATAACACTCTGAAAATTGATAAAAATGCAGAAATCTTAAAAATGATTTTGTTTAATTAGATTTGATTTTCCAAAAATTCTATATTACAACCTATAGCCATTGATTGCGACCACAGTTTAGGGCAGCTTACTTGTGGGACAATGAGATATTATTACTAGTGATCTAGCTGATAGATATTTATTTGAGACATACAACATAATTTCCGTACTCTAGATTGAAATCATTAAAATCATTGGTTTTAAAACAGGTACTAAATGTCTCTATTGCAGTATATAAAGTTGATGCAGGCTCTAAGCCAATTCACCAATTCATACCACCATTTTATACCAGAGGGTGGTGCTCATTTCAACCTTTTGCTAGTCTGTACTTTTGTAATTTTGGTTGTTTCGTGGTCAAGTTCTCGTTACTAAATTGTAACCTCTATCCCAGGACATTTTCTTACCAACTTTGCCTGAATTTGTACACGTCTGACTGAGGGAAGTTTGATTCCCACTTTAACAACTGACAATCTAAACTAGTTTTCTATATTCTGCTCATAGTTTACTGTTAAAACGTGGTTTAATGACCAACAAATAATAAACACGAGTTTTGAGTTATTTTAATCTGTCCAGGGAGCATAATGTCGTAATTTCATGAGTCACCTGGCTCAAAGGGGATCATAACTGAAATAAATGGATATAGGTGATAGTGCAATGATAAACATAACATAATATTTGAACATATTGCACTGTACTGCTTGGAAGAGCTTATCAAGCTATTATATGCTAAATTAGCTTGCCATACCGTTTGTTTTGTCTGACTGATATAGACAGTATGACTTCGTTTTGTTTTCACATTTTTCCTTTTTAATTCTTGTTACAGCAGCAATATATTTGAAATGTTTTATTATGGGTACATGCTTTTTTTTCTTAGTGTGAACTTTGAATAATACATATCAAAGATATAAATATGTATATATATATATATATATATATATACGTATGTTTATTTTTTGTATTGTAAAAAATACAGATTTGAGTCTCTGACTATTCTAGTTGAATTAGGTATCCCTTCTTTATAATGGTTGGCCACAATTGCACGACTTTTCCAGTTTCCCTTGTAATCCACGGAAAACGTGAGTGTGCTGTTTTTTCAGGAGAGAACGCTTCTGCACGTTGCCTGCCGGCGTACAATAGCTGTTCCACCTCACGTGGGGCAGACACGCGAAAAGCGAGCCTTGTCCGCTCGCGCTCCGGGTTCTGATTGGCCTAATCGAGCGGTTACCCCGCCCCCCGGAGAGAGAGCCATTGGCCAGAAATAGGTCGAACAAACCCGCCCGCTTGGATTCCCCCCCGCGTGCATGCCACTGCCGCGTGAGACCAGCGAGGGGAGAGGGAAGAAAGCGCGAGGGTTTGTCTCGTCTACTGTACATTGCAAAGCGCGTGCGAAAACAAAGCGCGCCACAGGAATTCACCTGTCTCCCTCCTGACTCATGCAGAGGTTCAAGTAGATTAGACATGGCAACATAGCAATGCATTTCATGGCTATTATACGGCTAACTAATAACAGTGCATCAACACGTTACGCAGTAAGATTGTTGATTCCACTTATTCCAGTTCAACAATGTCCCTTATTGATTGATGAACCCCGAACCTCACTTTAAAATGTATCAATCAGATACGTTTAAAAGTACAAGCAAAATAAATCCCAAACCCAGCTTTACTGCTCCATATTAAAATGCACCACAGAAGCAAGCTCAAACCGTACGTCATTTAATTTTTTAAAAATAACTTTGACGGGGCTGCTAGATTACTTTGGTTACTGTGTGGTATTAATCCTGTAGTAAACAAAAACAGCCACATCATTCACGTACTTGATCCAGCACCCAGCCTCACCAGCCCTCTCCTATCACAGTTTCATCCATGTGACCGCCCCACTCATCCCTACCAGGCCAAGATCACTATAGCGAGTTGCTTACTGCCATCTTGTGGCGCCACAAGTGAGAGACAATTATTTTCACAACAGCCAAAGGAGCGTCTCAAAAATGTGAAAATCAGATTTATTATAGGAGTTCAATTCAAAGAAATAAGCCCGTAATGTACAAATTCATCACACATAGATCAATATATATTCAACCACTGGTCAATTCTGAAGACTGTGGCTTGCAGCTTTTATAAAGTATTGTGTTTGCTATAGCCCACACAACCCTTAGCAGGACTGACACTCTTTAGAATAAACAACAAAATGTCATTTCTAAAGAAGTTGTTCACAGAGTGAAGTATCTAATTGTGTTAATGTAAAGTTAAGAACAAAAAAGTGTGGTAAGCTGATCGACAGGGAAGCCACCTGACCTAAACTCCCTCTATTTATTGCCTAACAGACCAGATACCAGAGCCAACAATGAAGACCAGCTGAAGCCAGGCATTAAAACAACCTCAGCACCTCAGCAGAGCCACCTCCATTCCCCGCTGCATTGGCACAGTGAGTCAATCACAGGGCTTTTTTGTTGTTCCAGGGTAATATTAATATTTCCTGGAAAACTCTTTGGAGAGTTTCATTAGCTGTAAACCTACTCAGGAAAATCAGAAATACACTTAAGGTATATCACTCAGTGAGTAATGTATCTATATAAGGGTTTCTCTTTGTAAAATAAATTAAAATACAGACACAAGAACATTTCTATTTCTTCTGTAAGATGCACTTTTACATGTCCTGTGAAGGCCTAGCGACCAGACCCCCTACAAGGGTTAGGCTGGTATAGAAAGTGCTTAACTGGATGGACAGTGTTAAATTTGATTATTGAAAACCATTAATTATCCTTAAGCAATTGACACAATGAAATTTATCATTATAGTAACTACATCCTGAAAGACTTTGGTTCACTAAATGAACTGCTAACTTTGGATAAGGTTCACTCTTTTTCTTGTACTATACTCTAGATACTGCTTGCAGGTTACTGATATGAAATAAAAGAGAAACAAATGATTACACTTAAGGTTTATTCATTGCTGAAATATAATCAACTACTGACTTCTCAGTAAATAATGTGATAGAAATCTACTAAAACTAGAATTTTTTTCTTTAAGAAAACAAAAACTTGACAGGGGTATGAACATTTCATATGTGAATAAAGTGACACGATGTTCTTAAAAATGTATTTCATCAGATTGAGTTGAATGAAAAAAAAAACAAGGTTTGACAGTGAAAACATGATTGCAGATCAGCAAACAACTCAAATGTATAAGGGGGTAAGTAGAAGACTGGCATGAAGACTGATTAGGTTACACACAAATACATGGAATATTACATTTGTTTATCATGATAGGTCCTTGTTTTTAAACACACTTTGAAGAAGTACTGTAGAAATAATCACTGCTAAAAAGAGCATACAAATAACATGAGATTAACATGTTACAGTCAATTTGTTTAACCTGTTTTTAATCCTGTGGTATAAAAGCTAGGAATATCCTCAAATAAACAAAGTAAAGTGAACACCGTAAGCAAGGCTTCTTCATTTTGGCAGGAGAGGGATTACTGTAATGCTAATTACCAGAAACTTACATTTCATCTATATGTGATTAAATCACTAATGAATATAGGGGCAACTCTCAAATCAACTTTACACTACAAACCTTTGGGGATATACTGAATAAACCATCACATACTGCAGGAGTGATTTAACAACCTCAGCAAAAAACTTGACCATGTAACAAACATGCACTGACATACTATTAACAAAAAAAAAAAAAAGGTTTTTGTCCCCATGTCCCTATTCCTAATAAATGCACTTTACATAAAAAAAACTCCTCAGAGCCTCTAAGTGAACAACAACAAGACAAAATACACAGCAGAGACGTTATCATACAGCAAGAGGTGTAGCAGGGAACTTTAGTTGTGGAAGGGGAAGATACATTAGCAGGTCATTTCACCTAACTTGTCTAGATAACTGCACAGTGTCAGCCAAGCATAGTGTCAATGCACTTAAGGGGTTAATTTATGATCCTATGGAAACAGTCACGTCTTTGAAAACACCTTTGAACATCTTCCAATATAATCTGGAAGAATCTCTGGTGATATTTAATATAATGTTCTACAGTAGTTGTTAACACACTCATTCTAATAGCAGAGTAGATGCAACAGAAAAAGAGGCAAATTCTCATGAAGGCAGTAGATGCCTTTGCCAGTCCCTTTTTTACCTCTCTCTTTCCTATTTTAGAACTGAACAACAAAAATCCCTCTTTTGCCATTTCTTTCAGACGCCAGGATCAATATCTGTATGGTTCTTGTAAGAATGGCATTTCCTCATGACTGTAGTGTGTCTGTCTTTCTCCGGGTCTCTTCGAAAGCTTCAGCCTCTTAGCATCCCCTCTTTGCAGTCTTTTAGCCCTGCGGCGGCAGGACGCTTTGTGCCTGTGAAGAAGTGTAGCGTTCCAGAAGCGAGCGGAGCAGTGACGGCAGGAGAAAGTCCCTCTGGCACGATGGGAGGCTCGATGGATGAAGGCTGTCAAAGGCCTGTGAGACTGCTTCCCACACACTCTGCACCTCAGCCGATCCTGAGCGCTCAAGGCCTTTCGTGGGTGTTTAACTGCCATGTGGATCAGCAGCCCTGCTTTGCGGGAAAATACGGAATTGGGGCATATGGGACATCCGAACCGTTTCACTGGAACTTGGAGAGATGACAGGATCTGTACTTTCATTCCTCCAGTGTTGATAAGCCTATACCCACCACCACCAGATCCTCCCCCTCGCTTAATCGTCAAACGAAGAGAGCCTTGTTTCTTATTCTGCTGCCCTCTTATTGTACAGCTTATCTTTTTCTTCCGTTTGACTCCATCAAATCTCACTAAATCTTGGGATTCCCAGTTATTTTCCCTCCATTCTCTGTTGTCGGACTTTTTTTTTTTCTTCTTATGTCGTCTCATTTCATCGTGGGGCAGAGGGATGTTGCACTCAAATGGTTGGTGCGCTTGGGTGTCTAACTGATGATGGGGATGATGGTGGGAGAGGTGATGATGGTGATGCAGATGGTGATGTTCAGTGGAGGGCAGTTCAGTGAGGGGCTGGAACGGGGCAGTGGTGTGAAGCGTACGGCTACGGGATCCGGCTGGATAAATGTGCTCTCCTTTCACCCCAGCAGGGGAATGTGGGTGCTGCGGGGGCATGATTGTGGAGTTTGGGGGGAGTGGCTGAGAGTAGGATGGAGCACTGGAGGTGGAGGACTGGGCTGTTGCAACATCATAAAAGAGGGGGGAGTAACCAGTTGGTGGTTGTGGGGGTGGTTGCTGGTGACTATGAGTGACAACACTAAGACTCTGCCCTCCATGGCCTTCAGCGGATGGAGCCATCTGAAGCAGGGCATTGGTGGCAGCCTCACTTTCAGAGGCTGACTGATTAACATCACTCCCACCTCTGTTTTCTCCAGACCCACTGCTGCCTTCTTGGGAGTTAGACTGTTCAGCTCGGGTAATTCCATGCTGAGACTGCCTGTGTCGAGTGAGGCTATTTGAGTAGGCAAACTGTTTCCCACATACCTCACAAGAAAATAACTTGTCACCCCCACCTTCATGAACCATCTGGTGATGGGCAGTTAGCTGGAAGTGATGACGGTAGGATTTCCAGCATATAGCACAGGTGTAGAGTCGAGGCTGCGGTGGAGGCTGCGACTGGGGTGGGGGGGGAGGCTGTTGCTGAGGGTTGGAGTCTTGAGGCTTGACGTCTTGAGAGTAGGGGTAATAGGAAGAGGTGCTTGGTGCTGGATTCTGGCTCCTGTCCTGTGCCACGCTACATTGAGTATTTGGATTAAAGCTGTTGAGGCTCTCTGGAGCTGGTGTTGTGGGTACCTCTTCCAGCTCCCCTTTCTGGTGGAGTTTGCTGTGCCTCCTAAGGCTCTGGGAGTAACCAAACTCTTTACCGCAGATTGTGCATTTGTAATTCTTTGCACCAGAGTGGACTGTTTGATGCTTGCTAAGGTGAAAAGCCTCTCTGAAATATTTTCCACATATGGTGCAATGGTGGGGTTTTTCACCAGTGTGGATGCGGTCGTGCCTGCGCAGAGTCTCGCGGCGTGCAAACCCCTTGCCACAGACACTGCAAAGATGAGTGCGTGGAAGCCCGCTGGGCCCCATTCTGGGGGTGTACTGCCTACGTTTTGGGGGCTGTCCACCAGCTGCAGGATCTTTTTTAGCTCTTGGTTTACGAGGACGTTTTGGTTTGGTAGTAGGATTCTGTGGGTTGCTGCTCATAGCCTCTTGGCTCCCACCACTTCGGAAATTCTTATCCATGCCAGACGTGGAGGAAGGTGAGCCTAGAGGTCCTAAACCAAGACCACCTAGCAGACCTCCTATTATGTCTCCCCTATCATCCCCTCTATTTCCGCTGTTGCTAGCTGCTGTTATTGCAGAGATTGCATTATTGACAGAGCTAGTGACATCATCCTCTGAGTCATCCAGTAGAGAAGAAAGAGGCAGGTGGGGCTGCTGTTGCGGATGGTGGTGCTGGTTGTGGCTCTGTGAGTGTGGATGCAGAGTTGGGGCCAAGGGAGCCTTTCTCAGAGCTGGGCCCGCCATCCCACTTCCACAGGGGGAGGCACCAGAGTAGCACGGAGATGGATTACCTTGAGAACGGTGGTCATCATGGTAGCCTGTGTAACGATTCCGAGAGTAGTCAGTGGGGTATTTACCATCTGTTCTGTCCCTGTCATTTGAATTCCCTCCCCTTCCAGATTGAAACAGACCATCACATCCTAAACCTGATTTAGGTTCTCCTTCACTCACAATGATTATACCATCCTCTTCCTCAGTTTTCCCATAAATAACCCCTCTATTGCTCTGATAAGTTCCCCCTCCTCCATTACCTCCTCCACCCCCTCCCCCGCCTCTGTCCTCACCATCAGTTCCTGTCTTGCTGCCCCGGTGTTTGGGTCCCCTACCTGGCTTGCCGCAGGTGCCTGAGGCAGCATGGTTGAGAAGAGAGGTGCTCTCTCGGAAGGCACGACCACAGGCAGGACATCGGAATGGCTTTTCCTCATGAATCTTCTCATGACGTGTCAGTGACTCTCTACGATTAAAAGCTCGAGAGCAGGTGGAGCAGCCATATGGGCGGGCTGAAGAGTGTATAACTCCATGTTGCAGCAGGTGCCCCTTTTTCTTAAAGCCTTTGCCACAATCAGGGCAATGAAATATTTTGTCTGGGCTAGGACAAGAATTTGACGAGGGTTGGGGAGTTTCTTGGGTCGAATGGGGAAGGCTTGGGTCAGACTGAGTTTTAATGTAAACAGGGTTGGGGCCTGTAGTGGCAGTATTGCTAGTACCTGCTGTGGTTGGCTCATGCATGCGCATATGCCTGCGAAGGCTTGATAGGTGAGGGAAGCTTTTGCCACAATCTCCACAGCTATAAATGGGCTCTGAATCAGACTCTGAAGCGTTGGGTTGCATTGAGCTCTGGTTATCAGATTTAGAAAGCTGAGAATCATTAGTAACCAGTACTGAGGCAGCAGTGGAAGAGGGAGCAGAGGATGAGGAAGAAGAAACTACAGATGAGGATGAAGATGAAGAGGCAAGAAGGGATGATGGATCTCCACCCATATTTGTAATACCAACCCCACTACCAATTAAAGCTGGGGGCTGGCCATGACTTAGCCCTCCATTACTACTAGTACTGTTGCTACTGTGAGCATGGCTGCCACTGCTATTACTGCCGCTATCGGATTTTCTTTGAGGCAAATAGCCAGCCATGGCTTTTTTTCTTCTACTGCTACTGCTACTACTACCGCTACTTCCGCCTCCGCTGCTTTCCCCTTTACCATCTTCCTTCGATAAAGACAAGTGAAGTGGTAAAGGAAGGGGCAGACCTGCTTCCTGCTGCATCAGAGAAGCTATCTGATTAGATGAAAGCACTGGAATGCCCTGGAAGTCAAAGCCACCTAGCGATGAAGCCTGGGACCCTGGGTGGAGAGGGTGATGAGGATGAGAATGAGAATGAGGATGAGAAAGGGAATGAGGTGGAAGCTGCTGCTGCTGGGGAGGTTGCTGGGGAGGCTGCTGGGGCTGGGAGGTGGAGTGGCCGTGTGAATGGGAGGAGTGCAAAGCAGGAGGTGGAGCAAGGCTAGTGCTAGGCTCTCCAGCTGCCTGGCTTAACCCAATCCCTAAGTGGTTATGAGTTCCCTGTTGAACTAGAAATTGCTCTAAGCTAGCATTAGCAGGCACACCAGAAAGAAAGTATTGATTAGCAGCTAACATGCAACTAAATTGTTGGTGAAGGCTCCGTGCATCAGACTGGGCTCCAACCAACTGGTGTCCCAAAGAGCTGACTGCACTGCTGCTAGAAGGGTTGTTAGAGGTGGCCACAGATGTTGATGGGGAGGGAGAGGAGGAGGAGGGGCCAGGTGATGCCTGGGGGACAGAAAGGCCAGGATGTAGAGGAGGGGGTGGAGGTGCTGATGTTACTAATCCCCCTAATCCCCCAGCACTCCCACTACTGCTACTTCCCCCTGTAAAGTGCTCAAAGCGGCCTACACTTGGGTGTAACTGCTCCTGTGCTAGTGCTGCCTCAGACGGGTGGAAAGAGCGCAGGAACTGCGGGTAGCCTGAAGAATGACTCGAGCTGCTGCTGCTCATCTTGCTTGACTTTGAGCGAGAGGTCTGAGATGAGGAAGGCTGTTGTTGTAAAGGTGGGGGAGGAGGGGCACTCATCTTGGCAAAAATGGAGGCAGAATCAGAAAAGGCGTTACCTCTTGACCCCTGCAGGGGGCCCAAGCCAAGTCCAGACAGAAGAGCTCCAGAAGACTCAGCCTGCTGCTGCTGCTGCTGCTGGAGTTGATGCTGGTGTAGTTGCACTTGCTGCTGATGCTGTAGCTGTCGATCTAAACCAAGGCCTTTGAACTGGTGGGCCTGGTGCCCACTTAACATCTCTATAATGTCCAGATTGTATTTTCCAAATTGGAACATTTCCCACTCACTGGCACATGGGGGTGCAGATGCCAAACCTCCAGCGCTAGGAGCGGCTACAGTAATCCCACCACTCACTGGTGAAAGACAGACTTTACCCTAAGAGTGGGACTATGCTACTGTGTTCTTACTTTGGAGACAGCTTAAAGTTCATCTCTCCAGATTGTTTATCTCTGGTGCTGCCACTCCCTCTTGATCATACACTGCCCACACTATACTTCCAAACTCAGTGGGGTAGCTGAGGTGATAAATTGATGATCAAAGGTAAAAGGTAGACGAGTTCCACCCAACTGCATCAGAAATTAATTAAAAGTGGTTTTTATTGAGGAACCAGTTCAAATGATGGTTTTCTTGTCTCCTCTGAGAATAACTGTGTTCCTTCACCTAAGATTCCCCATCCATGTTCAGCCAAGGAGTTCCTACAGCTGAAAACACAAAAGTCAAAAAGGGGTGAAAGTCATAGAAGGGCTTTAAATATCTTTATATTAAGATAATAATCACTTTATGCAGACCGACAGATTATTTTTCAATATACAATAGCATTAAAATACAGGCTGCAGTATGTAACTTTTAAAAAAAAAATTTAAAAATCGGTTTTAACTGTCACTAAATTTAAATTTAACACAGTGCAGGGCAGTTTAAAGTATCTCCTCCTACAAAATATAATTTGGAACAAAAACTAATTTTTGCATAATCAAACTTTAGTTGCAGTGAATTTACACACCCATTTATATTTCTGAAGCAAAAGTGAAATGAACAATTTGTGCCAAATCTGAAAGTTTAACTTTTTGTAGCATCTGCAATAAACAACAACAACAAAAAAAAACATTTAACATTTTATATTTGCAATAACTTACCTTAGAGTGTTTCTGCTGGAGTGGTGCCCAATTAAAGTAGCTGTATAAATGCCAATTGTTTTTATTATTAGTCTCATACTGACTACAAACACAAAGGTATTTTCTTTTCTCTGTGAATGAATATTGTGCACCTTGTAGGCGTCTGTGTGAAAAGAGGCAGATTTTGCATATTTAACAAAACACTGGAGAGAGTGACCCATTTTACTTCATTACTATACTATCTGACCATTTAATCTTTCCATGCTGAATCTTTTCTGATATGAATCACACATAGTACACATAACAGAGTATTATGCAGAATATTCATTGCAGAATGGATGGATATTAGAGAGGTTTTAAATCTAAGTCTATGTAATAGCTCACAGACAATTTTAGGCATAACAAAGTAACATCATCACACAAACTGAGTAAGAAAAATAATAGTGGTAAATATTAAAATATATCCAAGTGTCTTTGCCACTCTGCTAAGTACTAAGTACTACTTCCTTTTTCATCTGATTTGATAAATACTATTTTGTAACTGCGTAATTATCCATAGCATGTCTCATGGTAGTAAAAAATGCTTAAAACACTCATAATTTAATTGTAAATTCGTCTTCTAAATATATTTAGAGCTATTAGACCTCATTTCCATTGTTGGTGATTCTGAGCTCCATGTGGGCCAGTTTTTTCTTGTGGAATATGAGAGATTATGACTGCAATCAAATCAAAATAACTGAGTTACATTACCACAAATCCTGACAGCCAACCAGTTGAAAAGAGTTGCTATGAATCACTAGCAGTCAACTGGAATAAACAACTGAATTCAGCTCTATCTGTCGCAGTTGTGTGACGAAAATATCATGATTTTATTCTCAGCCTCTTATTGTCCACCCTTTCTCGTCACAAACCCTGTGGTGAAATTTTTGCCTCCTTCTGCATACAAAGCTATTGCGTGATTGGTCAGAAGTGGGGAACACCCTGGACAGGTCGCTAGTCTGTCGACCTGTCCAATAATACTTTCCAACTATTATTCCCTTCCGCTCCAAACTTGTAAACTGTTTCTCTCTTCCATGTTCGCTGAAAACACCTGTGGCGGGAGGGGTTTCATAAGAGATCGACATGATGGATCTTGTGGACTTTGAAGGGTGTGTGCAAAAACAAATGTGTCGCAACCACTTGACGGTGGTCCTAACAAGATGGGCCTTCAATGCAGTCTGCCACTTCTAACTCTGCTCTTAAGTGCAGAGAAAATAATAGGTTAAATGCTTTCCGACTTTGTCAGATGAGCCTAAACTGAGTAAAGATTTTAATAAAAGGAAACAGTAACAATGGGATACTGTTTTTTAAAATGTCAGATTTAGTTTGTACTCCTTCAACTTAAGCAAGTGAACTTGTTAACGAGGTAAGCTCTTTTATAGATAGATAGATAGATAGATAGATAGATAGATAGATAGATAGATAGATAGATAGATAGATAGATAGATAGATAGATGGGAGAATGTGTGTAGATTAGTAGGTTTACAAGGTTCATATTTCCATTATGATATCAGGGTTTATCGCTAAACAATAATGATTGTGTCGTAAAAGCTGAATAACGCAACTATTACAAGTGAATTAACTGGTATTTATTTTTACCATTTATACAGTTTTGTAATACTAGCTACAGAAATTTTAAAATTAAAGCTATTTTTGTGATTTTGGGTCACAACCTCTCACAGCTTTAAAAGTAATTCCCTAAAAGTCTTAATTTTGAACCTACATCCATAATTTTGGCATCATGTGGTTTTTAATGTTTCAGGTAAAATCATTTTATGAAAATTTTAGTCGCATACATAAAACCCATAAGGAAAAAAAAAAAACATTCAACCTTATAAAAATATCCAAATATACGCACAAAAGAAAAAACTAAATTTCAATAATAACCATAGAGAAGTAACATTTAGTCACTAAATGATAGTTAAAGTTCACCGTGTTCTGTAAACTTTACTCACTTTAAATGTGTTTATGCTCACCTCTATAAATCTTACCGTTTCCTCTAATTCAATAGTTGAATCCTTGGAGGGGGATTTGAGCTCCCCTGGCAGATGAGGGAGATTATCTAATGCATATCTGACTGCCTCTCATTTTAATGCACATCAGCAATCCTGCAAAAAAAAAAAAAAAAAAAAAAAAAAAAACAGGAAAAAAAAATGGACCAGAAATGCTAAAATTAACACCAGCTTTCCATTCGCTTCACCATGTAAACATTAGTTTCAAGCGCGAGCAATAACGGTTGCTCCTGTTACAGCATTGGCTAACATTTAGTAGAGGGAAAAAAAGGAAAAACTAAACTTGGCGGTTCTCTTTAGCATCATGTTAGACTCCGACTCAGTGTGTCTGGCTATGTGCCGCCACACGCATTTTACAAAAGCCACATTGTTGCTAACGTTAGCCATCCTCTCTAAGCACAATTGTAAACGCACGCCGACTAACGTTAACTTGACGATGCTAGCGCTAGCATATACATCTGCGTAACCTATATTCAGCAAATGTTTACCTACGCATCCAGTAACAGAGCAGAGTTTGTAAATGGATGAGGCCTGGCACGCCTTCTTCCTCTTCTTCTTCTTCTTCTTCTTCTAACTGCCTGCTGGCTAGCTACGGTGCGCTTCCATTTCTGCGTGCTGTTTTCCAGTCGTTAGCCAGAGCCATTTTCACTGATGCTGAGCTGGGTGAACGCTCGAAATCAACGCCGACGAACACCGCTGCAGCCTCCTCGCCATTTTGTTACCGACCGCTCTGCGCTGGCGGGGAGCTCATTAGATTATTATTTAGAGGGCCGAGGAGAATTTTTGGTCGGTCGGCAGTGATATATGTTTTTGGGTAAAAGTGAGTGACGTGTGCTCCCCTAACGTTGGTCCTTTCCGGCCCTTGTAATGTTTCCGGGTAGCGGCAGCAGAGGGGCTCGCGGACGGTGTTTTAGGGCTCACCGCTTGGCTTCGTGCTGCTCGGTTTCGCAATCTGCATATTGGGTGTTTTTTGTGGGTCCAACCATCACATCTCAGTTGTGCGGAAAAGTATCAGGGCTACTAAAAAAAAGTACGACTTTAATCTGAGAACGGAGTTCTCAGATTAAAGTATGAAAGTTAGTACTCCTGCTGCACAATTCACATCCCTGTCATTGAAGCTTGTTGCTACCAGGTGCATATCTGCATTAAAATCAGAATTTTTAGACGTTTAGATTAAAATCACAATTCTGAGAACAAAAGTAAAATTCAGAGGTTTTTTCTACTCTGAATTCTGTGGGGGGGCGGGGGGGGGAAACTCAGACTTCTAAGAAGTCACAATTTTGATATTTTCTTTGAATTCTGAGATAAAATAGAAAATTCTTAATTAAGAGAAATAATTCTGAGATTTTAGCCCTAATCCACTTCCATATTGTTATCTGCCTGAATATATTAAATGTTAATCTTGGTCAGGGCTGTATAAAATATCTCAGAGTGAAAAACAGGAGGTTATAATATTCATGTTACAGAAAGTAATTTAATTTGTTCGATCTCAGAACAGTATTTTTTATTATGTCAGTATTTCTTTTATTAAACTCTAACGTAATTGTATAAGGGGTTATTTTATGTACACTCACTAACAAATTGTCTCCTCACTCAGTAGGTTTTTGCTAGTCCTTTATATCCTCTAGGCCATCCAGGGGACATGCTACATTAAATCGTTTTGTACCAAAACGAAACAATTTAATGTTTTGCATTTAAACATTAAATCACCATTTCTTCATCAGGAGTGTAAAATACATGAATATTTTAGGCTTGTATTCTTGTGGTATTCCTGGCATTCAGACAATATAAGTGTAAGAACTACAAATTCATTGAACACACTTATTAATAATTTACATTTTCTACTGAAAATGTAAATTTATGTTTTGATGACTTATGAAAAAGAGTCAGAGAATTTCCTCTGCCGCTGAGGTTCAATAATGTTAACAGCCTCAGAAAACTCCCAGTTACATCTCATGAAGTTTAATTGGCAAAATAAATAATCTTTTATTTGTTTGTTTGATTGTTTATTTCATTCATTTAAATGTCCCACTTTGATATAAACAAAAGATTTGACTGAAGAGGAGTAGCTGGAAAAAAAAAATCATACAGCCTAGCCCTTCTCTCAAAAGTCAGTCCTTTATGCCTTAAGCAATTAAGCATCAATCAACCATTCATATTGATGAATAAACTAATAAACACAACCAATGTATATATAAAAATATTATCTTTGTAATGATACAGCACTCTGCTGAGCCAATATACTTCATTGTATTGTATTGTTTCTGTAGACAGATTGTTTCACAGATTTATTCCATAAACAGAAATGTAATGTTTCGTTTAATTAGGTCTAACTTTGAGATTTTTTAAAAATCTCGGATCCTCTAGAATTATAAATGCTATGTCTTTAACAAATCTTTTTGGCAAATGTGTTGATAGTATACTGTTATGTATTTTGAATTTAACTACATCTAGAGATTAGCTATTCAATAGAACAACCTTTAACAACTGAGGTGCAAAGAAAAAAAATCTGCAGAGGAAACCCAGTAAGAGAAATAAGTGCGGTAGTGTAAGGAAGCACAAAGATACTGGAGATTACAACAGACCCGATGGCATCTGCATCTGTTTCTCTCACTGTGGAGGACGTAGGAAGAGGTGCGATAAAGTGATCAGGCTCTGCCGGACAAAGAAGACGGAGTGATGGAGTGTTTAAATCACCAAACCTCGACAGTCACCCGCACCTAAAACCATGTGGGGCGACCTGAGAGTAATTGGACCACAGAGGAATAAAAAGGAGCCAGAGAGCGCTGAGGACCTCACAGGTGAGATGGAGACGCTCCAGGGGATGACCTAATGACGCTGGCTGGGATTTGTTTTTCCAGAAGTGTGAAAGCGCTGGTATTGAGATAAATAGTGGCTTCTTTTACAAAAGTAACACATTTTTCTTTACAATGAGAATCCCATATGTCTTATCTAACACAGTGAGAAGAATAAACATCTAACACCTCCAAAGATTAGTTTTGCTTTTACTTTTGCTCCATACTTAAATGTTTCATATCATCAAATTAATTTTATTATCATGAAAAAGTTAATCAGAATAAATACAAAATGCAGTTTTCATATGATGTTTCTATCTATTTAGGGAAACGATTTCTGGCCTCTATGTTAAAATATATCTGCCTTTCCCTGTTAAATCAAATTAACTGTGATTAATCAAAATTAGTTTAACTCAATTGTCTACATTCAGACTAGAACCTGTACGGCAGCTTGAAGTAGATTTCAAAAATTATACAATCTAATAAAATTCAACAACAGATTAGAAACAGTTGTTGACATCAGCCTGGAAAGGAATAAGGTCAGAGTTCACGATTTAACAGTAGGAAAGAAGACAGGTGCATCAGATGAAGAGTCCAAAGGCCGAACCGACTGCTGACCAACAGGAACACAAACACCCCAGGAAAATGTTCCTACATCAGGTTACGCACACTTGGATTATACAGTGGAACAATAATCCAAAGCACATCAGGAATCCAGCTTGCTATAGTGAAGGTTTGGAGTGGTCTAGACAAAGTCTAGACTTTAAATTTCAGTAGTAAATATAAAAACTCAGCAGTTTTTATATTTGTTTCATGAATGCATGTTTTGCAGACGTTGTAAATGATAAGTAGTTTGTACTTGTATAGTTCTTTCTCAAGTCCAGTCATTCACCCATGTACTCTTGTACTTTATAGAAGAGTCATAGGCCCATATCAGGTGAGTTGTAATAATATTTTGGTATTTTTATAAATATAAACAGTACTCATGCATTTAAAAAATTATGATGTTATAGTATTTTTTTGAGAGCAACTGGCCACAGGATGGAGTAAATCTATCAACGTCCAGTTGGTGTCATCAGTTTATACCCAACTATGTATGGTTTTACCTATTAATGTAATTTGCTTATCAGAATAATTTTTCTTTAGTGGATAGGGCATCAAATGATAGATTAAATTATATCCTATAGTCAGACTATTTAACAAAAACAACCTTTCATTTATGAGCCTCTGTTCTGTGTCCAAATCAAGCTGAATTAGTGTGAACCACCCGGTGGTGAAATGTGAAACTGCAAGAACTCCAATGCATCTTATTTTTCCTGCCTTTGTGTGTTTTCTTTGTGTTGTTTCAGCTCCACAACAACGTGAGCTGCCGGCTGCTTTTTCATTTAAACCCTCGCTCTTCCACAGCAATAAATGTATTCACAGGAGGTTGCAGATATAAAGTGCACAGTCTCCGTCTTGCTGCGAGGATCCAGCAGGTGCGGCGTGATATAACTCTGCGTTCAGATGATCTGGAGTGGATTTCATTTAAAAGTACAGCTGTCCACTCCCAGTAGCACTCCATGGCTTTTAATGTGCCTTATACAACATCTCACACTTTGGTGATGTACAGCTTTAGTTTGTTTACTAATCTACAGACAACTGAAGTGTTTTCTGCTAATATAATGTAGCTGCAGCTTCTGCTTTGACCCCTTATACAACATTAATTTGTTTCCTGATTGCTACTATTAGAAAGCCTATTTCATAACATATTACTGCTGAGCAAGCCTCTTGTGTCTGGAGTGTTCACACAAACATCTCTCAGACTGGTCTGAGCATTGGACCAAATATAGGATATTGAATTTTCATCTTCTGTTTGGTTTAGTCATCATTAAAAACACAGAATAAACTCATAGTTTTTGTCATTTTGTATTCGAACTAGATTTTCCTGGCCTCAATATTGTTCTGTTTAGTTTATTTTTGTTTGTTTGTTAAAGACTCGAATGTTGTATTAGGAGACATTTCCGGGACGTTTAAGATACCGCCAACCAGCTTTAGTAGAAAACCTGGAAACTCATTTTTTATTAACACTTTGATTCAAAGTGAATGTGGTAGTAGTTTCTATTTACCAACTATGCTTAAGCACCCCTGGTTAAGATGTGTAAAAAGCCTTTTAAGTAAATACATTTTTCATTGCCACTATATCATCTCACATGAAAAAAACAGAAAAATACAGTTTTTAATTCTAGTATAGTTATTCAGTGGTGGCAACAACAAATTATCACAAAATCTGCTTTTCCTTGCAGGTTTTCTCCTGGAGTATTTGAGAGACGAGGAACATTCAAGGTTTATCACAAACAATTACCATAAAACACACATAAATTAAGCATATTTATTTCATTTATGCTTTACTTACATTAATTGATCAAAGTGTCTCTGTCTCTAAATATAATGTCACAGTGGGAAATTTATATAAGGGTCGCTTTTTAAGTGATGACCTTAGAAAATGTTGGTAAAACGTTGTTAAAGGTTTAATTTCGAAACACTGTCATGCCTACGGTGGAGTGTTGGAGAGAGGAGTTTCTTAAAGAGACAGAGGCCCAATTTTAAGTCGCTAAACTGTGAAGTCAAGTTTCTTTTAGGTCTTGCTTGATATATAGAGCATTTTTACAACACTGATGGTAACAGTTACTTTATTGTGTTATATAATGGAACTACATGCCTGGAAAACACACGAACAAGTGAAACTTTCACAAGCTAAGCAGACCGAGGGAGCAAGTTCATTTCAATAAGGAATTAGTTAATGTTCGTGAAAGAGAATAATGTCTAATATTCACTATTAGAAAACTGCAGTATGTTCTTCAGCTTTACTCCAAAAGAAGATTAACTTCATGTCTTTTTATGCATCTTAACAAAAGTGCCAATAACTGTGGGTATGTCAGTAATTAGTCAAGATTTTTTTTGTGTATAATTCACCCTAACTACATGCTGACTTCTTTAGAGAATAAAAGATCTATCTCTGATCCAAATAGTAAACTCATCGCTCTCATCGGGTGTTTTCCCTCAGGCTTTGAAAACAGCAGTTGTCAAACCACTGATAAAAAAGAACAATCTGGACAAATCACTGCTGCAGAATTACAGGCCGACTTTTGACCTCCCATTTATCAGTAAAGTTATTGAAAAAGCTGTTTAAACAGTTAAAAAGCTTCCTAACGATAACCAACCGCTTTGACTCCCTCCAGTCTGGTTTTCGTGCTCACCACAGCACAGAGACTGGCCTTGTAAAAGTGTTCAATGATATCTATATAAATACGGACTGTGGGAAGATAGAGCACCACAGTGCTGGTTCTGTTGGACCTCAGTGCAGCTTTTGACACTGTGGACCATGACATCTTACTGAATCGACTGGAGAGTTGGGTCGGACTCTCCGGTCCAGTGCTCAGCTGGTTTGAATCTTACATAAAGAACAGGGATTTCTTTGTTTCAATTGGAAACTTCTCATCAAAGAGGTCAAAGGTCACATGTGGGGTACCCCAAGGTTCAATCCTAGGACCCCTC